>JAPQRQ010000019.1:1906014-1916925 GCA_037367365.1 Apogon talboti | reverse complement strand
CACCCCCCCCCCCCCCCCCCCCCCCCCCCATACACATCTTCTGTTCTGTTGAGACAAATCTGTATCTGTCTGGCTGCTGTGAGCTGCATTCTCCGTCTGCAGTATGGCGCAGACACGTGCTGCTGTTGAGCTATTTATAAAAATCCCTGACAAATCCATGTAGTCAGGAGGAAGCGGTGCATGTTCTATTCAGCCATGCAGCAAGGCCAACTCCTGGAGGAAGGAGGCTAAAAACGGCAACAGCACTCTAACGTCTCAGATATTCACAAGTACGCCTCATGAATCTCAAAGTACAGGCAACATCCGCTGGACCTCCTGTATCCACCACGCCTGTTGGGCTTGGGTGGATTAACAAGTTAGAATGTAGATCATGGAAGTTACGTGTGTGTGTGTGTGTGTGTGTGTGTGTGTGTTTGAGCGTCTTAAGGTTACCTAACTTGGTGCAATGCAGGTTTTCAGATTTCCCCCTCATGTCCTCATTTCTGGATGCTGACAAGAGACACCCTGCAGTTCTATAGCAACGCGTTGTATTAACTGACATGCTGCAAAATGATTATGAAACACTTTTTTGCTCGGTAACGAATAGACCAAGCACAAAAGGCAAATGAAATGAGTCTATTTTGTCGAAACTGGCTACAAATGTAAGGTATAATAGCATTATTTCAATTCTTCTCTTCCCTCTTCCACGTATTTTGGCTCCTTTGTGCTACTTTACTTACTGTGAATTGACATTTTTACTGTACAACTAACGCTTGATTGATTGATTTTGTACACATGGATTCAGACATACGTGTGTCCGCGGTGACGTTGTCGCTGACGTTACGGTTAATACAGGATCCGAGTATTTCAGGTTGTGTCTCGAACCAGAAGAAGAACATTTTAAGTACAGGTCACAGCTCTGCTCTCATTCCTGCTGAGTGCAACTAAAAATAGCAACATATCGACTCTCTTTAATATATATTCTGTGGCACACCCGACTGACATATCTTTTTTTTTCTTTTTTAATCTGGATGATGTACTGAAATACGTCATTATGTCTTTATATAGCACTGTATTGTGCTACATAGACCCAAAAATATCATATAAAATCCCCTATTACTGGAAAAGTGTATGAAAAATATGATATAAAGACTCAGTTAGAATAGAGACACATTTCTGTTCATTAATACATCTTTTAAACAATTGTAGTGCTGTCAGTCTTGTACCCAAACATATGCATTAATTGATGGATTTGTTTTTAACTGGCTGTCAAGCACACTTTGACATTTCTGCATCAATTCACGCTCAGAATCTATAATGCTTATTTGTGTTACTTGTTTTCCTTGAAGACTGGGTCAGAAATCAGTGACATGTTAACTGAGCAATCGTCAAACGTCTTGGGTCAGTGACGATGCATCCGAATTATTGGAAGTGGTTGAGAATCACTGAATTCGCACTCAGAGATGATACAATTAAACATCTTAGTAGGTCAGTGAACTAGAAAGCTCTGGGGAAAAAAAATGAAGAGAAAGATTTTCTATTTATAGGCACATGTTTGTTTACAATGAACATTTATACTTATTTACAACATTTCTCCCAAATTCCAAGTACAAATATTATCATTTACAGCAGGAAATAATATCTGGCCAAAAAACCAAATACTTTTAAGATCCTAAAGAAACAAAAAAAATACAATGAGTTCATATTCATTTCTAACCAACACTATACTAATGTGTTCATTTATTACACAAGCAGCTCAGCTTCACCATTTGAGTTTTTTTTTCTTCATATACTGCAACTAAAACAACTGTTGGCTAAAAAGTGCCCAAACCAATTATTTTTGACTTGCTGGCTGAGGGGACTGATAGATGTAAATTACATCTGACAATCATATTTTTACCCTCCGAGGGTGTACACAGTGGGTTTGATTCAGTGCTCTTGTTAAGAGAAAATTGAAAATTATCACAGAGGTACTTGGGGACATGTAGAAGAAAATTGCATAGTTACATTTTCTTTCTTTATTTTCTTCATTTTTTTTAACAGACTGATTAAAATCTGCCATTGTGGAATGAAACATTGTTATGAATTCTTGCTGTAATTATTAAAAATGCTGAAAGAAAAAGAAACAAATTATGGATGTGAAAGAAAAATGGAAAAAATGTAACACAAAGTGATTTAGATTGATAGAGATATTTGAAAGTTTACATGATGCGCCTGAAGGCACCATGAAATACCTGCCACTGTTTGGGTGCCTGTGCATGTTCAACTCACAACAACAGGACAGAAGCAGTGAGCTGGTAAATGGCACAAAACCACATTAGAGATGCTCCATGTAGCCTTTTTTTTATTTTTTATTACCAGACTCGTACAAAGTATATTTACATTATGTCATTTAATTCCAGCGAAACTAGTACAAGCAACATAGATATGATACCACTGACAGATGAACAAATTAAAATCAAATCAAAAAAGTAGAAGATTATCACATTTCATATAAATACGCAAATGAATACAATATATCAAATAGTGCACTGCCCACCCCTTGCATTTTCTCAATTAAGAGTCCATTCTACACTTCGGACTCTGGTCTTCTCTGAGAGACCCCAAGGCTGTGGCATAGTCACCCCCAGAGGTCTGTGTCCTCAGCTAAAACATTAGAACAACAGACTGCTCTAGCACCGAGTATTCAACTACTGAGTTTAGAAAACTATACATGCATGCAAGTGAGAGTGCATATTATTGTAGAAAATTACACTACAAAGAAATAAAAAGCTAAGTTAAAAGATTGTTAGGTTAAAATGGTTGCGATTGTGTGTTGTGCTAAATTTTGTTGACCTGATTTCGTAGCTTTTCTCATCATGTGTTAGTATCAAGCTAACAGTCCTTGTGTAAGTTATTTTCTATATGATTGCAATGTAGAAATGAGTGGGATATAGGCTACAGCAACCTCTAAGAATTCCTCCTAAGGGTTCATAAAATGAATGGATGTACTGAGAAGGTATATATTTCTGCGCATTTTAGTTTGACAGCAGCTCCATTAGGGCAGCAACAAATAATAAACAGCCTGAACCTCGAAGCCTCTGGGAGGGCAGAAACCATTCTCCTTGTCATTTAATAAAACTATTAAAATCTATTTATGCAGAATAGAATATTATGATTATGATGTTATCTAATTATCAAAAATGCTGAAAGAAAAACAAATAAATTATACTGGAGGTGCAAAAGAGTATTTCCTTTACTTCTTTTGCAGAGCTGTTGATTGAATGACAGTTACTTTGCAAAGCAATAATAATAATAGTAGTAATAATAATAATAATAATAATAATGAAATTAGTATAAAAGCCAAAGATTACTTTTCAGGAAAATGAGGAATAATCAATGGATGGAGTTCTGGCTGTCTCTTTATGTTATCATGGACATTTTCATCCTTAGAAGTTTACAGACTAACTAAGATCCACTGTGACTCAGAGGAAGTTGTTCTGTAGGGTGTCATGTTCAAGAATGTCCTTCACTTCTTTACAGCCACATTGTCTGACTGGAGATTTGAGTCAGCATGTGCAAGACCAAGTTGTGCTCCTGCATTTGTGTTGTTTGTATATGTGTCAGTCAGCACAGAACTTCCACTGGCCACAGGAGTGTATGTGTGTGTGTGTATGTGTCAGGCCATCTGATGTGTTACCACCTTTAGCAACAACAGAAGGAGGAACTGTTTGATAACTTGGGTTTATTTCTATCTCCATCGCTATCTGCTGTACATTGGTGGTTCAGATATATATTAGTTGTATACATTCTACCTTCAGCAGACTGCATAGCCTGCAGCTACAAACACCACCTTATCTCTCTGACTTGTTATTTCATATCCCCAAGTGGCAGTTTATAGACAGCTTCATAACATAATCCACAGCAAACGGTACGAAAAAATGTCTTTTTTTTCTTTTTTTTTTTAAATATTGTGCTGCACTGCAGAGGGTCAAGTATCCGAATACTTTGCATTAAAGCTACAGTGCTTTATTATTGCTGGACTTTCCATTGTCACTGGATACATTCCCTTTCATCACATTGTAAATTCAGACTTGTGCATCGACTTGTTGCTTGTGTTTACAGGCTGTAGAAAGTCTATTCTGTGGTGCCCTGATTTTGTCTAATCACAAGTGTATTCAGACAGGTAGGGGGTTAAATATGTGATTGACAGCTGTGATTACCAGTCGCTGATCTGATTCTGAATTCTTCTTGAATGCGACTTCACTGCTGTAGTCTTTTCACAAAATATCTTTGCTTTTTCATAAAACAACATCCATATTTGTGTTTAGTCTTTTAATTTGGGCCTAGAGGAGAGAGCAGCCAGACGAACATGTGCATTACATGAAAATCATGTACTATATAAAATGTTTAATACATGTTGATCCACTAATCCTATCAATCCATGTCAATATTTGGTGTAAAATGCACTTATTCATCTTTTCACGGTCATCAGATATGACCCATTTGGACGTTCAGAGGCTCCGTAGTTACCGTGGAAACACTGTCACCTACAACACTGATTCACCAATAAAAAACATGCAGTTTGATTAATGACAGTGAATGGACACACTGGGTTTATGTTCAGTTAATGAGAGATTTGATGAGAAAATCACTTTTTCTTCATTTTTCTGTTTTTATATAACCCTCAACTTTAATCAGAACTTTAACGAACATCTACATGATCAGTAAATTAAATATAGGAAATACCTGATTTTCACTGGAAAAAAAACACAAAATATAGAGGATAACATTATGATAAATGGTGATAAATCCCATTAAAAAAGGTGAAATCTAGAGATAAATGTATTTGGGAACTACCTCAAAAATGGCACCGCATCTTTATGGGTTAAATTGTATTTTTAAAATTGTATTGCGTTGTATTTATTGTATTATATTCTGGTATTTTTGCCTGATTTCAGTAAATTCATTCATTGTTTTTAAACCTTTCATTGAACTTTAAAGGGGTAATTTGCTAGTGCGTCTTTAGACTTGTGCTTTTAATGTGGTTCTAGGACAGATATTCAGTCTAGTGCAAACTGTCCTCTTTTACCAGCAGCGACTTCCACCTTTGTATCTAAAATCCCAGAAGTGCCACACGACTTAATACAATCTATATAATGAATGAAAAAGCCCACAATGCCCGACAGTATGTTATGTTTGTACCTGCTATACCATCATCATGTCTTTTCCCGTGGGGCTTTCCCAGTAGATGACACTGATAGCTGGTGTTTACATTGAACAGATGATTGTTTGTCAAGGACAGCTCAGAAAATGCTTCCGGTAAAGAGCACAGAGCAGAGAAATGCAATGAGTAATTGCAAAATACCTCATCTGTTCATTGTCTGACAGAATTTTTCGATTAGATTATTATTTTTTTTTTCCAAGTCCTCAACTACATATAAATAAATCAGCCATAACAGAAGAACACTGTTAAGTCTGAGTAATGGATTTAGAACTTGAGGATGTGAATCATTTTCCTCACTATGAATCATGCTCTATAATTCTCCTGCCCTGTTCTCCTTTGCGGTATTCTGTGATGACACCTGAGCACAGTGTTCACATCAACAGACTTATAGGTCAAACAGGGATAAAGCTGTCCAGGGGCTTTTCAGCACCTAACAGCTTGATGCTATTTTCATCTGCTTTCTCTTCAGAAAGGTACCCTCATGTTCTCTTAGATTACTGTCACTCTCACATTGTGCCAGCTCTCTCCTTTCTATTTACTTTGTATCATATTAATCCAGTTCACAGGCTTCACCAGTTTATAATTTAATCTCCAAAAGAATAGCATCGGCCTTACAGCGACGCGGTACATTCCATTATGTGGAATATCCGTCAGAGTGTGTGACAACATGGAAAAGGTTGTGCACTGGCCATAAATGATAGTGTTTATGATGGTGTACTGTTACTGGTACTTTTTTTTTTTCCGACTACAAACCCTCGTGAGTTCATAAACATTTTTAGAGACTTTTTTTTTCCATTTAAAGTTAAAAAAAAAACCCCAAAAACATCAGCCTTCAAATAAAAATATATCTGTAAATTAATGTATTTAAAGGAGTGATATGTAGTATTTATACTTAAAAAATATTCAAATATTAGTGTTAGAGTGTTTAGAATAAAGAGTCCTGACATTATGCCAAAAATGTCAGTGTATTGGATTGTAGTGATACAGTATACACTGGATTGAATCATACCAACAGTTTGATTATGTTTATGTGATTTATGACCACTAGAGGGAGTGGTGAGTCACTGTGTCGGTCTCCCATGGTGACGGAAACTAACATTACAGGCATTTTGACAAATGTATCAGACAAAATTGGATTATAACCACCTAAGAAACAACTTTTAGAGTCAAATAAAGTGACAAAGTGATCAAATCTAGAAGTGCTGTTGTTGTTTTCACCACTGTACGCAGCTCTGAATGAAAAGAATGGAGGTTGATGTTGAAATGGCAGCGTTTCTTCTACACGGGTGAGTTTGATTATGAGACTTATGAAGGTATAAAGTTATTACCTCTACCAAGGAGGTTATGTAGTCACCAGGGTTTGTCTGTCTGTGTGCAACATAACGCAAAAAGTTATGGATGGATTTTAACGAAATTTTCAGGAAATGTCCAAAATGGGACAAGGAACATGCGAGTCGATTTTGGGGGTAATCCAGGATTTTTTTTAATGGCATTTTCAGTTGAATAACCTCTCAGCTGGCATGTCTGTTTCTGCACATGACATTTGACACCATGTCATTGTGGCCTTATTGTTTATCTGTTGCTAGGTAACCCACTTCAAGGGTGTTGTTTATCTGTTGCTAGGTAACCCACTTCAACATGGTGGGGAACTGAGCTGCCTTGGCGGAGGTCTGTGCTCTCTGAGTGCTTTTCTAGTTATGTGAGGTTATTATCTTCGCTTTGTTGGCATTTCAGACTAAACTGATATTTCTGACCGATTCCAAACAGATCTTTAGTGCAGCTATTGACAATATAAATAATGGTGATTTGTGCCTTTTTTGTCCATGTTTTCTGCCTTAAAAAAACTGCTAACAGAGCTATAATGTAAACAATCAGCTGACTCAATAATCTAAGTAAACATTATAAAAGTTACTTTCTACAACTGTCAAAATAATCAGCTATGAATTTTTATGTGTATAAAAAAAACTTGCTGATACCGTTAATACAAATGTGTGTAAACAATGAGCTTTCTACTTTATCCAGTGAGTCATCAATCTATGGATGCATAGTTATTAAAGTCCAGTTATTTTAGGGTTTTAAAATGTTATGGTCTTAAATATTTCAGAGCCATAGCCGTACATACACTGCAGAGTTGTGCTCATGATGTTACAGTCGGGAGTCTGCACTGATAGAGTCGTCTTCGTAATGCTGCTGAAATGCACTGCAGTATGTCTGATGGAATCACACGCGTTGTCTTGAGTGGCGGCAATCAACTTGGCATCCAGGTCATCTCATGTCTTACTAACGCCTGACACCTCTTCTTGGGCTGCCAGTGACAAGCCTTTGTTTTCTTCTAATACCTGGAGTGGGGTTTTGCCCTTTTCCTCGTCTAGTAAGGCTTGACACTGGTTTTCATAGTGTGTGCTTTATCTGTCCTCATATTGTTGGAATTTAATGTGTTTATTGTGTCCTTATCTGTAAATTGTCATTACTGATCTTGTTTGACCAGTGGATATGAGGACCTCATCAACAGACAGTTGTTAATAAAGATGTACCTAATTAATTGAGGTCTCCGTTTGTCCCTAAGACACCTTCAGGCCTGTTTTAAGTGTGAATGGTTCCCCATGGTTGACTGACTGACTGACTGACAGACAGACAGACAGGAAAATTACAGTGTAGCAGCAGAATGACACACATACAATAACAGTAGAGTACCACAGCAAACACAAGTAAAAAAGAAATACCACACAAGAGCAAACACTATCATGCATAATAAATTAGAAGTATAAAAAGATCTGGGTAGAATCTGGATAACAACTGTAATGTGCTAAAATAGAACTGTAAGGTGCAAAACAAATTGAAATATTCCAAATGAGAAGGTACAAAATGACATTTAAGTGCAAATGGATTTAGAACCAGAGACATCAGGACATTAAGGTGTTCTGGTCAGGAAGTGGTTGCAAAGTGTCCTTAACCTTCATTTGATGGTGACAGTAATATCAAGTTGTCTTCAAAGTATAAATTATCCATCTGTGTCAACAAAGTCCGCTGGATTATGTTCTGTCTTTGTTCAGCTGTTGGTCCCATTATCCAGTCTATGCTGAGTCTCTTGCTGTAGAAATCACTGGACCTGTACATAGTGGTAGATAGTAGAGCACTGTACTTAGATAGAGTTGTGATGTATTCCCCCCAACCAACAAAAGCAGGTATACATATGTTAATTCTCCTGTCAGGATCTTCATCACGGTACTGATGAAGGTCTGGAGTTGGGCCCTGAGCATCTTCAATAGCATCTCACCTCTACCAATATGCTAATTGCTAATGCTAGGTGCTGTATGTATTAGGAAGGGTAATATGCAGAGACTGAATTTCCCAATAGATCATATTGATGTTGGTAAACAGTGATGATGTATTTTATGGGCGGGGCCTAACTGGTGGCTGAAAGTGACAGTTGTGGTGTCAACATTACATGGAAGCTGGTGTCAGGTGCATGAACATTGGGAGAGAAACGTAGTAATTGAAGATACAGAGGCCTTCTCCGATTTAATGGTCTGTCAATGAGAGACAAGGTGTCTTATAAAGATAAGTTGACCAATAGCAGGTGAGGGTGAGGTTTCCTGATCCATACTCATTGTTGGGTCAGTGGGTCACGGAGCCAACGAAATGGCCGAAGCTACAGTGACCGGACATCTTTTTATATCTTGTTGAAAAACCCAGTGCCTACACAAAAGAAAAGCTCACGTTTTTGTGTGTTGAGGTCCGATGTCCTGCCTAGTCAGCGACAAGGACATAAAGTACCGTTTTACTAGATACTGACAGCCAACTGCACTTGCATGGCTGCATCAGTGTTGTTTAATGTACATTAAAACAATGTAAATCACTGCTGGTTCTGCTACTATCTAGGTCAGACATGGGCAAAAACGACCCGAGGGCACCCGATGTGAACCATCTCGATCCAGTATGCAACGGCCTCAAAGGAAAACATATAATGACCCCCAAAACATCAATAAAATACAGCATTGTGTTAACAAAAAGCCGAATTATCAGAACCAAACAGAGAACGAATGAATGTATTGGTGCAGGTCTGCTGCAAAGTGAGAGTAAGTTACACAAACACAGTCTTAGTTCCAAAAGTAGGCCTCATAACAGAACAGAACATGATTTATTCATCAATATGACACTATTTGTACAAAGTTAGTGTCTGTGAATATTCATATTTACCTCATCCACTGATGCATCAGGTCTGGCAAATAGACTATTAATAGTAGTAGTGATCTGTCATGTACAGGTGTATATATACCACATTCATGTAGCCTAGATAACAATTCAACTGTGTGTTCCATGTTCCATGCAACCATAAGGCTCTATGGTTTGGGCGTCTTCAACGACGGTATTCGGTAAAAGTGAAGGTTACTTTTGTTAGCATTTCTATTTTGACAAACTACAGCGCAACAAGACATTTTTCCTCAATTTACCTCTGTTAATATACAGTGTTTCGTGCTACTGGATTGCGGTGACGTAGATCGTGACATCGATCCTGAAGTGGTCTATGGGTTAACCTTTAAACCTTTAATTTGTACTTAACTTCAACAAATCACACAGAAAAATATTGCACGTTTTACTCTTTATTCTTCATTCTTCATCTTCTAAGGCTAAATAAACTCTTTACAAACTCTTGTCATAAACAGGTTTTTTTTTCCTGAGATGGTAAAAAGTGATTTTTTTAGACATATATAGTTTTGTTTGTTTATTTTGAATATAACATTAAAACCAAAACAAGAAAAATTTGTATAAAAAGTTCACACATAATAGCAGATGTACAGTAGATAATGTCCATTAAACTACCAGCCGTATATAAACTGGTTTGAATGAGCTCAACCTTTAACAACATCTGCAACAGTAAAATGAACCCAGGAACATCGTATTATGGTAAAACACTGACCACTTTACTGTACAATATTGTTATGGGTCATATTTTAAGTCCAATTTGCTGATGTTGCATTTATTAAGTGAAGATTTGAAGCAGCCTTTTTTATTTGTGGTGGAGTCTGGCATCCCATAAATTCTCTGAATAATTGTTCTACTGAATCCGCTGTATGCCGTTGTTATATTTATTATATAGCCTTTCTTAGCAACTGAAATCAATCATAGACAGAAAAATTAAAAGCCTCAGTTCAGCACAGAACAGCGGGTACAGTGTGTTTCCAACCCATTTCTTCACGGCTCCCGTCGACACATGGCAGACCTCTTACATTCAATATAAAATTAGCTGTCATCTGTCTTTGACAAATCTTACAGCTGACTCAAATCTCTTGCCACTCTGTCTCGCCTTGGTTATAAACGAGGAAGGCTGCCGTATCTATGGCCAAGTATTTGCCTTCAAAGCTGCCGGATGCCAGAGTACACTCATGTAAATCTGCCTGTCACTGGCAGGACGTGGACTATTAAAAGCGCATGAGTGCCAGTGGTGTTCAGAATGATAAGGGCACACCACTCACTTGCAGTAGCTTTTGGATTGCAGTTTGCTTTGGCGATAAAATTAGAACGTGTCATCTGTGGGCTATATGCAAATGTGATGGGATGTGACTAGACTGAGTGGGCTTTTTAATTAATTAATAAATTTTTTTAGCTAAACTTCTTATTTAGGTAACACGAGGGCTTTAACAGTAACGATTTCAGATTTAGGAGTTTGTGATAAAATGATTGAGTTACATAAAGATGCAGCAATTATGGTGTGTGTGTGTGTA
>JAPQRQ010000019.1:1810166-1833254 GCA_037367365.1 Apogon talboti | reverse complement strand
GTGGCTGATGATTGCATACTTTACTGAAGCAGCGAGCGGGGCCGCACAGCTGGCTGGCACAGCACACCGGGGCCTCAATCAAAGCCAAAACAAACCACGCCAATCAACCTGGTGTCTCTGGGTACTTCTTCATGTGAAATAACTCCAGCAATCTCGCTCTTCTCCACTTCATCTGCTTCTTGGCTTTGTTGCCTCCCATGTCGCTGCGCTGACCTGAAAACAGAAAGAGGGCAAAGTAATATAGTCAGTGTCTACATGAAAATAACAGCCTAGTGACTGTACTTTCAAGCAATTATGCTAAGAACTGGCTCTCTCATTCCTAGCTTTAAAATGGAGGGGAAGATGGCAATGGATGCACATCATCACAGGCTGTCTCACACACACACACACACACACACACACAGCATTGCCATTCCCACATGAGATGTTAATAAGACTATTTCCTGCCATCAAGTATAAAAATGACTTCCAAGTATTTGAAGAGAATTGTAGGCAAGGGCATAGCAAGTAATTTCTTACCCACTCACCCCAATCCCTCACAACATTTTTTTTCCTCTTTTTACAAGAAAGAAACAGTGTTCCATTTTAGTTTTCTGTATCTAGGCAACTACATTTTGTATAGTACATCACATACACAGATTTACATCAAACAAAAAAATATTAGATTATCAAAAACATCTATATGCCTATGAAAGAGGTTCAATTAAAAAACGAGGCATTCACGAAAGAAAGAAAGAAAGAAAGACAGCACCTTATCCTTGTTGGTATCAAACAGGAGAAGAACAAAATGAAAACTTTGAAGTAAACACGGTCGCTTAAACTATTTGAATTAATGGGCCCTTGGAAAGATACAAGGATGAACTCCTCCACGTTCATTATGTTGTGTGATTGAAATCTAATCGTTCTGCAGATCAAGTGTTAGTGAGGGTTGTGGGCTTTTAAATAAATAAACAGGCATGCAAACATGCAACACAGCTGTAGGTTAACCTTAATATTTGATAAGAGAGGATTGTAAAGAGCATTGTGGTCGTCGTGCGCATGTCTCATGGGTAAAGTGAAATTAATGAAACTTGACAGACACACACTTGTTAGTTGGAGCACTTATGCATGTCATCTAAACAACAGCAGACGTATTAAGATGAGATACAAGGTGTAACTGTAAAAATACTATATCATTATGCAGTGACCTGATTGATCATAGGTAAACTGAACAAAGCACCCTTACATTCCCCATCAATGAGAAGATGCATGTAAAATCTAAATAGTGTTATCCAATCATGATTACATCAAGCTGTGCTATTTAATATTTAACATTATGTTATTTTTCACCTTTGCAAATGAAGCCCTGTGACGAGATATGACAGGAACACGCTACACTAATTAAGCCATCTTTTATCTCCAACTTAGCAGACTTAGCTTCCTTTCAACCATGTTTTGAACACAAGCAAATTGGATTAAGATCTGAAAGATTACAGCTTTTCCATATAGTATGATACATTAAGCTGATAAGGTTGATTAAGAACAACTGTTAATGGCAAACGACAATGTCACGTACAGTATCACCTCCAGACAAAGATCAGTGATGACCGACTAAGTCACTCATGATAATTCATAGATAAAAGTGGGGACAGTGTTTCATAAAGGCAGACATATTTCTACTAACACCATGCTGATATGGGATTTTCATAAATGAAACATTTTCTCTCATGCAAAAAAGCTTCCCCAGGTACATAATCTATGTAGAACTGATGTTTCTCATTAAAAAAATATATCTAGTAAAGCCAATTAGAAGTGAAATACAATTTAGAGACATGATTTCCACTTAACACCTGCTAGGGATGTGTGATGAAAATTCAAGTAAAAACTCCACAGATTTGGACAGGAGCTGTGAAATATACAGAGCGTTTCTTTCCTAAAAGTTCTAATATCGACTAGACCTATGTTGTACATTTTATTAATTTGTGTATTTCCACTTATTAACTGATTCAGTGAAAAGCATGTTTTTGGATGTGCGACAACAGTGTTAAATCGATTTTTACTAACATGTAATTTAACTTGCAGGTATTGAATTACACAGAAATTACACACAGATTTTTAATTGGCAATACCAGTGAACAGAAGCCCTCATTATATTGTACTTGATAAATTTCCACACATAGGAAAAATAATAATATGAAAAACCATTTTTATTTATATAATATGCTCATGCGTGTCCTCCTGTTTCATTTTGTTTTTAACTTTCCAATAAGTTTTGCCAGTGTCGTGTGTGATGTTAGTTCCAACGCATCATCTAGGGTATCTGAAATATAAAAAAATACAACATTAAAAACCATATGTATGGAAACTTATGGGACACCCTGTACATACATACATACATGGATGGATGGATGGATGGATGGATAGATGGATAGATGGATAGATGGATAGATGGATAGATAGATAGATAGATAGATAGATAGATAGATAGATAGATAGATAGATAGATAGATAGATAGATAGATAGATGTGTGTGTGTAAATTTCGCACCAATTATCTACATGGATTGATAGGGTTAGTGGATGAATAGGTATTTAACATTTTATATCAGTGAATGATTTTGGTTGCTGATGGATGTTTGGGTCTCAATGGGTTTAACTGAATAAGAATGTCTTTCCAACCAGTGTATAATGCAACAGTATTTGTATAAAAAGCACATGGGACATGGGTGTTTTGAGCAGCCAACCTTCCAGTACTGTCAGCCTTATCATTCAGCTTTAACAACGCTGACAGTAGTGCAGTTCTCCTGGCCTCTCGGAGCATGCTCTGAACAGTTTCATGTTGTTGTGTATTTCTGAGAAGTGCCCTGTCTTTGTCACTTTGCCTTTACATGCTTTATTTGATGGAGCAATTAGGTGAAGAAATGCCTGTCGCTTCCAAGCCGGCTAGTCAATAGGAGCATGAAACAGATTTGAGCTGACGTGGTGTTGACAATGATGAGTGCAGTGGAGTTATAGCTCGCAGGACAACACTGGCACCTAATTCTCAGTCATGACCTGAGAACACACACAGTGTATGGGAGCTGGAGGACTGTCACGGCCACCCAAGCACACAGTGTCTCCACATAATGAGCACTGGTGTGGTCGCTTGTCTCCAGACCGGCAAAAATTTCTGGCTTAAGCCCAAAAGTCAGTTAGAGTGGTGACAGGGCTTCAGGGTACTGGATGAATGCCTGAACAGCTGTCATGACCATATTAAAAGTATCTGACAGGTTTTCCTCAGTGAAAAAAAAAAAAAAAAAGACGTGTTAAAATTGACATACGAGCACTTTTTGTTACCCAGCTCTGATTGCAAACACTAGGACACTATTCAAGTAAAAATAATTGACTTCCTAATGAATCAGATTCTTTTGTTAATTGGAAATACAAAAAGAAGACACAATAAAGACTTGATTACTAAGCATCAGGCAAAAAAACAGGACTTTTTATAAGTGAATATGGCTCAATAGCACTTTTTATGTCTCATACCAACACTGTCTGCATCTTAAATATTGACTGAGACTGATTCAGAAGGAAAAATAGCCTGGAAATAGTGGTAATTACAAGAAAATAAATCCTGTTATATGACAATAAGAAAAAGAATTACAAAAAGTGCCAATTTTAAGCTTGAGTAAAACGAATGAATAAAATTAATATAACCAAAACTTTTCCAGTAAACTCTTAACCCTTAAAGACCTAAATAGTCACCGGTGACCAAAACTGTTACAGTCATTGGTTGTCACTAATCCTATCAATAACTTGAAATAATTCAGGCAAAATGCTATTTCTCAGCTTTTCAGGAGCATCAGATATGACCCATTTGGATGTTCAGAGGCTGGAAGCACCATCATCTTCTACCAATAAAATCTATGCAGTAAGACAAATATCAGTTACATTCACTTACTATGGCTAGAGTTTTTATATATCTGTATCTGTAGAAGCTTTAGTCTGTCATGATGTTGAAAACAAATGTCAACTTAGGTTATACGTCTAACAACAAGTCTTTTTGGAGTGACTTCCAAATGAATATTCCTCTGCATATAACCTTTCCTAAGTGGCTTACCAACATTTATTATAATATCACCCAGTTGACTTTGCATTTATGAGTGAAAATCAAGCTTTTTATCATATTCAATGACTCAAAGCTCAGACTAAACTTAAAGGTTATTATATCAGAACAGAGAACACTGAAGGACTGACTTTTCCTGCAAAATATATCATTAACTGAATATAAAAACAAGCATTTACAACCGCTGTCATTTGTCAAACGTGGGTTTTACTGGTGAATTAATCTTCCATAAGATGATGGTGTTTCCATGGTAACTATGGAGCCTCTAAATGTCCAAATGGATCATATATGATGACCATAAAAAGATGACAAACTGAATTTTACTGAATTATTTACATGTATTGATAGAATCAGTGGATCAGAGGTTATTAAACGTTTTAGATCAGTAGATGCCGTTGGTTGACAGACGCTGTTTAAGTCTTTGAGGGTAAATGTGTTGGTTTGGGCTATTGAGAGATGTTCTCAGGTCTTGAAAGTCTTAAAAAGTATGGAATTTTGAAACACTGGTTTCCAGACCTTGAAAAGTCTGGAATTTTTTGTGAAAGTCTTAATAAAGTATGGAAAAATAGTTGAATTTTAGAGTATGGTCAAAGGCACATAGTGTTGTAAGATAAGAAGTACTGTACATGAGGAAAACATATAAAAACCTTGATATGATTTGACTAATCGGTCAGTATTGGAATGATTCTAGTGAAACTGGTGTGTGTGATATGCGTGCACTTTTGTTATTTTCATATGTCTTGAAAATGTTTTTGTCAGTAAAACATAATTTACTGTGAATTATGCGTTCATTCATTCATACATTTATTAAAATGAACTCTACTACTACACACAACAGGGACAATCTTAACCAAAAAGTAGACACACAAGTATAAAAGTACATAAAATCAAGGTCTGGGGGAAAAATAAAATAGCATTTTTGAAAAAAGTCTGGAATTTTATTTGGATAAAGAGCAAACCCCCTGGTTCTTTATTTTGTATAGAGTCCACTAGAACAGCTATACGTGTCTGTCTCCCAAATGTTCGACGACAAATGCACACATTGTATCACATCAAGTTAAAGACATACAGAAATTGAGGTGTAAATCTATGGTTTTCTAATCTTTTCATTTCCCATTGTACTTGCCTATAATTCCATTTTCATGTGGATGAGATGCCCAGGTGTATAGAAAAATGCACATTTTGCATAATATGTGTATTAAAGTGGATAGGGCATAAATTCTGCAAAACGGTCTTGTTGCTCTCTGGGAGAAGTTGCATACGCGTTAAAAGCCTCATCAAATTCCTCTAAGTAATATTTCAGCGAGTGCTTTATGAAGTTTGTTGTGCGAATGCACTGATGTATATGTTGCATAACACTGTTAACACTGGTATGATGTTATTGTTGTCATGTTACTATGTTATTTTCATGCGTTGCTCCAAGAATGTCTACAAGTATTTCATGCTATTGTCCTGCATTTGTATTAGATTATAATATATATACAGTTCTTATATCTATATATGGTGCTGTTGGTCAACATTAGACGGATGCCCACATTGGATATCGGCTTGGTACATCCCTAGTTAAAAGGACAATGCTTGAATGGGTTGCACTGAGTCTAATGAGGGTCTGAGCAGAGGTAATGAGCTGACCAGTGGACACGTCTTCAGTGACAGCACAGGAGAACAGATTTCCTGGTAGAATGAATGGCAAAGTGCTAGAGAACACATTTAACCCATAAAGACCCAGTGCTACTTTTGTGGCAGTTCCCAAATTGGTCTGTATTTTAACCTTTCTTAAGTGATTTAACACCATTAATTCTGATATTATGATCTGAGTTTTGCATTTTTAAGTGAAAATCTGGTATTTTTCTATATTTAATTCACTGATAATGTAGATGTCCATAAAAGCAAAAAAAATAAAATAAAGTTGAGGGTTATTATATGAGAAACAGAGATTTCCATTACACTATCATTATGGCTGGGGATTTAGTACTCAACTGCCTTATCTGAGCAAATATACTGTACCTACATTATGGAAATCTATGTAACAGCGCAAGGAGATTCAAAAAACACATCACAAGTCCCACCATCTTCATGATTTTAATAATAGTGAAATATAGAAATGACAGTGACAAGTGCAGTCATGTTAGGAAAGTTAAACTTCTTTAGTTTCAACTTGAGCAGTTTAAAAAAAAAAAAAGAAAATGCAATGCACTCGAAGCATTTTTGCATGAAGGACAGTGAGCGTTGTCAACATTGGATTTCATAGGATTTGTATGGAAAGTAGTGCCAAAAACAAAAAACTGCAGCCCAAGGACACACACCCTAATGCAACTACAGAATAGTTAAGGTCAAGAAAAATTGATGCTGTGGAAAATCAACTGTATTAAAAGTCAGACAACTAATACATTTGGTTACAAGCTGAGGGAAGACCTATAAATAATAAATATAATTGAATAAAAAAAGATAAGCTGAGGGATACGGCGAACCTTGGCCTTGTTTGTTTTTCTAGGAGGACTGGGATGTATTCGTTGTATAATTATAGTAGTGGTTATTGAAACTAGTTTAATACTTACAATGGCATAAGGTAGTTAAAACCGTTACTAGTTATGAACCTCACACATGCACATATGTCTAAATAAATATTTTACCGAAAATCAGAGGTCAAAGAAAATGCTATTAGAAGCATGGATTTCTTTCTGACACAAGCACCAACAGAAAGTAAATCCTGCATCAAATGGAAGCTTTTGGTACAAAAACCTAATGTTTGCAATCATATTTCTAACACAATGGACTAAGTAATGTTATGATTATTCAGGACTGGTTTATAACCTCTCTCGGTGCTGTCCTACTTTATCTGCTCTGTGGTTGCTGAAGAACAAATGAGGACAGCGATCGATGCTGATACCCGCTGAACCGCTGCATTACTGGGAGGAGGGGTCATCCATGTGCCGGTGGAGTCAACGGAATCTAATTTAAGGAGCTTTGCTACCTTTGTAAGTGATAATACTGAAGTCAAGTTGATAAGGTATCTAATTACACCGCACCGTAATCACTAGATGTTTGATATGGCCTATTTCATTTATTTACTACTCATGTTATTGTGAGTTTGTTACTCACATTTGTAGTTCATTCACACAGAATCAGAAGTAGAATAAAAATAAGAATGCCTTATCTTAATCTTAATATGCAATGTTGCAGATACTCCTAGAACAGTGGAAATTAGTAGACAAAAGTACACATATATATATATATCCTCTTGAAATCGCAAAAAAAAAAACAAAACATGCAGGAATGTGGACATTCCTTAAAAAAAATAATAAATAAAATATGTATTAAAAAAAACAAACAAAAAGAAACTGTTGTATTATGCTGTATACCATTATTTAGTGTAAAAAAGCCAAATATTTTACTTCCCAGGGTCTCAGAAGGATATGTATATAAAAAGAAAAAAGAACATATAAGAAAAGATAAGACAGACAATATTCAGAAATAGAGAAGTATACATTTCAAAAATATATACAAACTTAAAAAAAAAGATCCAAACAGGCTTAAAAATGAACAGTTATGCAAATGCTAAATATACAGACCTCATATTCCCCAGTATAGGATGGGATTAGACTATTGACTCGATATCAGAGATGATACGATCCAATGGCCACAGGCAGGAATGGTCTCCTGTGACGTCCCATGATGCATCTTGGTAGAAGCATCCTTCTGTCTGACACCACAGTGTGCAAGTCCAGCTCCAAACCAACAGCTTTTGTACTAACTTATGGAGTCTGTTTATCTGTCTGTGGCCTTCAACCTGTAACACAACAGTAAAGATGGTGACACAGGCCACCACAGACTCCTACAACACCTACAGTATCCTCTTATAGACACTGAAGGACCTGCCCTGCTCAACAGAGGCAGCTTTGGCCCTTCTTTAAGAAGGTTTGGTGTTCCTATCCCAGTCCAGTTTATCATCTAGGAACACTTTCACATATTTATTTTCATCTCCAGTGATAATAGTTTTATCACTTTAAACATTTTTCAGAATATTTTACAGACGCTTATGAGAACAGGAAATTTGTACAGGGTTCCCGCGGGGTCTTAAAGAGTCTTAAAAGTCTTGAATTTACAAATCTGCATTTAATCATTTAATACCTTAAAAAAGTATTTAAAAGGTATTAAATATGATATGGTAGGTCTTAAGTTATGTTGTCGGATGGATGGATGGATGGATGGATGGATGGATGGATAGATGGATGGATAGATGGATGGATAGATAGATAGATAGATAGATAGATAGATAGATAGATAGACAGATAGACAGATAGACAGACAGACAGACAGACAGACAGATAGACAGATAGACAGATAGATAGATAGACAGACAGACAGACAGACAGAAAACTTTATCCCATACAGGCAATTTATTTGCAGCTTACTCACAGACATCAGCCAACAATCAACAAAGTGCAATGTGTCAAACATAAATCACTGTATTGTGTTTAAATGTGTCTGAGAAATGTCCAAGTTGCAAAGAAAGTAACAGTCGACTCAGCTCCAACCCGACAATTTATATTGAAATTAGGAACCAATTATCACTAACTTTGCAGAACACACGTGCAGCTGTTAGTCACATGCACATCACCAGAAAAAGCTGAGTTTACGAAATTTAAGGGATGCAAGCAAAAAGTAAGCATGAGGAAGTACAAATGTAATAATAGAATGGATCTTTATTGTCATTGTCACAGGGACTGAAAATCAGTTTAGCAGCTCAGTTCTATTCAGCAGCAAAAACACTCAGTGCAAAAAAGGACATGTACAAAAAATATCACTCAAAATGCTAAGATGTCGGCATGTGCAAAGGTTCTAGAATAAAATATTAAATACACATATGCTACTAAAGTACTGCCTCTTTAGAGAAAAGATCATTCTCCACTTGGTTGATCCAACCTGGAGGGGAACATGTTTGAAGCTCGCTGCACCTTCTGCAAGAAATCAGTTCAACTCAGAACGATGGGAATCAAGGTGTTGGAGTAAATAATTATATATTTTTCTACATTCTAGGAGTCATGAATTTTTTTGCCAGTAGGGCTGTGAAATGAATGAATGAATGAATGTTTTTATTTTGGTTACATAAAAAAAAAAAAAACAAACACACACACTTATGTGTACTTTTTGTTCTAAGTCGTCTTAAAAAGTCTAAATTTAACTTGTAGAAACCTGTAGGAACCCTGTTTGCACTTGGGACATTTTTCTCTATCCTTTAAGGAAAGCATGACTCTGCTGTATCTACAGTACTGCATTTTCTCATCAGTTACATCAGCATACATATGACAGTGTTTTATAGCCTATATGAAAATGGCTGCTGTGACTATCTTAGTCAAAGAGAGTGAAGGAACAAGGGAGGGAACTAAACGCCGTGACAGAGATGGGTTCACAGCGAATGGCAGCATGTTTAATTTAGGAAGTTCTGCTTTGAACACAGGCCTATTTTTAAGGTGGACCCCAATCACACTGGCACCAGGCCCGCACCGTCTGCATGTACATCGACTAAAGCATGAAAGAATCACAAAATGGGCACAACATCCAGCAGTTTGTCACTGATTCTTGGAGGGGGAAAAAAATATGCTTGGCATATTTGATATGAACAATAATGAAACGGCAGGACTTTGCTTGTAAAAATCCAGTCGGTGTTGACTGTAATCCCCAAGGTGATTTTCAGAGGTAGGACCACGTGGTGAATGTTATTCTACATTCCATGCTAATTAATTCTGATTGTTCTTGTAGGTTGAGCCGGCATTATGTAATATTTTGTATCCAGTCGAGTGGTGTCATTTAAGACTGTGGTCTGCAGAACCATTAAATCTCTTTGGGGAATATCCCTTTGATGTGTTAACCTTTCAAGGAGAGCCACTTTAGCTCAGAAATTGGCTCCACATCCTCAGTAAGCCCTTCACCACCTGTAAGTCAAACCCTCTGCGGAATAAATGTGGAAAAAAACCCAGAAAGCGTGATGGGGCTCGGTGGAGGAGTGAAGGGGCTTGGGTGATGAAAATAGGAATGCTAATGTGCAATGTCTAATTGCTAGTTGCTTAAATTGGCTGACATGAGCACCCATCTGCTGAAGGTGTGCAATGTTGCAAAGTGCTGCTAATTAAAATACTAGAAAGATAATTCGGGGAATTGAAAATTATTTAATGCTCATTTATGTAATTCCACCGCATTAGCAATAACAGGAGGAGAGCATGTTGTGTGCTATTATTGGATGCTATTGTGCATTAGGAGAGAAGGTAACAGGAAGTCGGTGGAGGGTTGGTGGAAAATGCACAATATTTATGAAGCGCTGTCAGGTTAATGTCATGCAACATTTATTGATGCAGTAATGTTTAATTTAGCATACGCTACTGTAATAAGCCATTAGGTGTTGTGCTGTGATTCAGAGTTTGATGGTGCTGTAATGACAATCAGATGCCCTTGAATATCTCACTAACATTGTGTCCGCTGCATTTAGAGGCAGAAAATAAAAATAAATCACACTCAAAACGTGTTTATGCCGGCTAAAGACGCGGCGCGGCTGCGCTATCGATAACACGGGGATCTGTCTTTTGAGAGGTGGCTGTAAAATATTCAAAATTTCAGACAGGAACATGATTGGATTAGCTTTGATAATGGATGTCATAAAAGCAGGCAGTGCCATTTTAATAAATCTGTCACATTGCCAAAGGGTTGAAATTATAGAAGCATATCGTACGACGGCGACAAAATCTTCTCAGGCCAACAGAAACTAAAAATACACACAAAGAAAACGGCTGTTCCAAACTCTGGGCGCTGGATTTGTGAAGAGTGGAGACCGAATCAGCCGAGTTTACAACCTATCACAGCCCTTTTACAGAAACAAAATAAGCAATGTCAGATGAAGGAGGGCTGACCTTGGAGATAAAGCAGCAGACTCTCCACTGCTCCCTGTGATTGTGTGACACCGTGGTGGAAATGACCAAGTGTCCTTTTGTCCTTTGTGATTAATGCCTGTAATTTGCCTGTAGCCTACCTGATGTACTGGGTGTTTCTGTTGTCTCCAGAGCATTTCTTTTGACATCAGAATGGGTGGGAGTGATTTACTTACGGATTAAAGAGCAGATTATCATATCAGATGCAGAGATGGATCAGTGAAGTAACTCAAGGAAGACAGGACTGGATCAGCTGGATATCATAGGATTCTATGCATATGGATGCCCCCCCCCGTAGTCAGTTGTGCAGGGCATGCAAGAATGCTTTCTGTGTGTGTGTGTGTGTATGTGGCAAAGTTGACCTAAAGCTATTTTTAGAAGGACTTTAAAGTTTGTTTCGATCATTATTTCCAACTCCTGTCATCTCCGCGACTCAATCACTGTATAAGAAGAGGATTCCAGAGGCGCAGGGTCACTTTGTTATCATTGATTTCCTCGCCAATGACATGACAATAAATGGCCAGTGACAAAGACACCAAGATCACATCTCTGCACTGAAAACACCACTATTGTTTCTGGTAGTTTTTAGTTTTTCTTGTCTGTGATTCATCCACAAAAGGCTATTGTTTTTGTTTGATGCCGTCTCCCAGTAAATGAAAATCCAGAATTTATCTTTATAATGGATCATTATACATCTGCCACAGTGTAATAGCACCAGAATAAAAAAAAAATAATAATAATGTTGCTTGATTTATTAACTCACCGGTATACTCCATTACATTTTAGTCTGGCAAATTAGTGCAAAGGAGGAATCAGGAATTGCAAAACAGGCGAGCTGTGAGATTGAGAACATGCGCACTGTAAAATTGCCCCATTATACAAAGTTGCATCAGAGGGCCCTTATAAACAACCCCCGCCATGGGATTTATTAGTGCTGAGCAAAACCTTAGAGGGTTGGAGCAGGCACAATGTCCAATGTTCTACTCTTCCAAAAAGCCATTATTGCGGTTTTCTAAGTAGATATAAAAAAAAACCCACAGAGCCCATGCAGGGAAGGAAAAAAAAAAAAGAAGAAGAAGAAGATGGGAGAAGCTGACACATAAATGATTGCAAGGGGAATTGAATAAAAGAAAATTATGCTCTGAACTTTCAAAATGAACTTTAAAAATGCCACATATGTTACACAAGGGCTCACTTTCTATTTTACTTAATAAATTACACAGTGTTGGATTGGGTGATTTTCAGCGCTGTTTTTTTAAATAAAGATTTTTCTGACAAAACACAGACTCTTGTATCTGTACTGATATATCCAAACAAATGGTACAAAATAAATACTATGTCCTCTATTATTTCAAAATAATAAAGCCTGACTCTAAAACAATCCTATAAACCCTTACACAAGTCTCTGGGATATTGCCTCAGAAAATACAGCAAATTGATTTAAATGTTGATAAGATGGTAGTCCTATGTATTTCACAGATGAATACAAATACAAGAATACAGAAAAATACCCTACTCTTCTTTCTGATATTCATGTCCTCACAAATACCTACCAGTTTGGCGGTACATGCTTATACAGAGTATGTTATTTCTGCTGCTGGGGATCTCATGGTTAAAACAAATAGTTTTAACGATCCTGAAATCCCTCTGTAATTTTTTTTTTCATTTTGTGTGTAAACAAAATGCGAAAAGAATTTTGAACCTGGCTTTATCATATATTGAGATCTATTTACTGAAAATATTTGCAAAATTGCCCATATTTAATAAGATAATGCATAATTTACATAATTAAACATACAAATTAAAATTTCGTTTTCATACTTGTGTAAATAATCAACTGAGGAAGTTTCATTGTGATTTCTGTTATTTTTAAATTTTACCCTATTCACCTGTAGTGTCTTGCCTTAATAGACATTAAGGAGATATGATGCCACTCAAGGCAAAACATTGATTTTTTTTCTTTTTTTATTTAACCTTTATTTAACCAGGAAAAATCCCATTGAGCTGAAGATCTCTCTTACATGGGCGACCTGGCCAACAGGTCAAGCAGCATACACTATACCATAATGAAAAACAGGTTCAAAGATCAGTGGTGAATATGAACAATATTGTTACATTTGATGTAATGTAAATGCACAAATCAATAAAATATGGCCTGGATATGGATATTTTATTGCACTCATGTTATATTCTCAACCTCATAAGACCTAAACAGGAGATGCCACCCCAATGCATCTACTGATCTAAAATATTTAATACTTTTTGGACCACTAATCTTTTCGATACATGTAAATATTTCAAGTATATTTCAACATAGAACCATCATGTTCTATAACACAGATTCATCAGAAGAGCCTATGTAGTTTGTAGAAATGGCAGTGGCTGAAGATGCATGTTATTAAAGCCTTTACATTTTCTCTGGTATTTTGTAAACAGCTGTATGATTAGTAAATTAAATATAGCAAAATACATAAATGTCACTACAAAATGCTAAATGCACAGTATAATATTATAATAAATGGCGATAAATCACTTTAGAAACGTTAAATATAGCGAAAAAAAATCATTTGGAAGTCACCACAAAAATAATTCTTGCTCTTTAAGGTTAAAGTGTGGTCCTTACTAACATTCACTAAGAGAGTAACTTTTGGCAAACTCTTTCCTTTTGGAAATATAGGCAATAAAATGTACATCTGCTCAGTTCAACAGTTCAGAAGAGACTTTGGTGCAACAGCCTGATTTTCTGCTTAGGTCCAGACCCTTATGCGGGCTAATGTAAGGCAGTGTTAGTCAATGACTGTGCAGCTGAGATTCTTAAAAGGTCTGGGTACTCTGCAGGAGTACAACTGTTTCAGTCACTCTGGGACAGGATTGGCATTCTTTCCCCGTCTATCTATGTGTTATCATCTTAAAAGTCCCCTTCGCTACATGAAATAACATTCTCCAAGTAGCAACTACACAGTAAAAATGGCAAGTTTCAACAAAGGCACATCTTTTTATGCACTGTTTTCTTTTGTTGGGATTTACTGTAGTCATTTTAACACTGCAGCTCTCTTCTTCATTTGCACATTTGACAACAACAACTCCTCTACGAACACTATTTTGCTGTGCCACCGAAGATGAGCGTGATTCATTAAAAGAACTAGAGAAACCACAGAGCTTTTTTTTTTCCCCCTATTGCAGGATGATAGTGGATGGATACAGATGAGAAATGTGCCAGCGTTGGAGATATGTCTTGCAGTGTCAGGCTAGCTTTTTCAGTGTAAGATGTAACCCACCCCTCCAGTGGCCACTAAAATCGTTGCAGATCCTTATTCATGTAAGGCTCAGAAGTGAAGATAGTTTATGTATATTAAGAATGAAATATAAGGTTTAATAACAATTAAGTTGAAATTACAGGGAAAAAGTTAATTCATGTATTTAAGTTGACTTGTTAAAAATATATTGACAGTGTTTACCCAATTACATATTTACATTTATGTTTGCAGAATTATTATTTACACATTGGTACATTTAAATATTCTTATTTGAAGTACACAAGCGGCAAAGGTAATTTGTTGAATCTGCCTTTCTAAATCACGCTACATTTACCAATCTAAGTACTGCTAACTCCTGATTGGTTAGTTGAGTCAGGTGAGCATGTGTCAGGAAGTGTTGTGGCTGTATCTGCTGTGTGGAGGGTAAAATTCACTGTTCAAGAAGAAATCCGCCTCCTTCCTGCTGTCTCATTTTATAAAGAATGAACCATCAACCACCAATGAATCCTCACGTTACATTAGTACTAGCGTTTGGTTCGCTCACTCTGTTCTTTTTAAGTAAGGGGTGAGCAACTTTTATCCACACTGAAACATGGTAGGTGACAGTTGTCTACAGTTAGCTATTATGTAGTGTTTCTATTTTCAAATATTAAAAGAAATGATGTAAAATTAGCAGTATTTAGAATAAAGGGCTCTGAAGTTAGGTCAAATTTCATAGAAATATGAACATAATACAACAATGCAGTGGATTTATGTGACCACTACAGGGAGCAGTGAGTCACTCAGCAGGTCTCCCATGGTGAGGAAAACTAACACCACAGAGCCTTTCACCAAAGTGTCAAAAAGTAATGAAATGAGTTGAGAAGCTTAAAGAAATAACTTTTAGAGTCAAAGAAAGTGACAAAGTGATAAAAGCTACAGGCACTGTAGTTGATTTCACCACTGGACACAGCTGTAAATGAAAAGAAAGAGTTTGAGGGGGATGGTAACAGGCCGGCAAAGTGGAACCGTTAGTGTCTGATCACAGCCGGATCCGGTTCTCCTGTCGTGTCCCTGTGGTTCCGTTGATCTAGATCCAGCCCCGCCCCCTTTTGCGGCTGTGAATGGACTCCTTCGCCTGTAAGCCCATTGTAATTTTAAAAACAACTAATAACTCAAAAAGTATTGGTGGTATTAATAAGCTGTTTTCGTCAGTCTGATCTTGGACCCAAAATACATAAGTACTCCAAACGGCAGAGGCTAACTCTCTGCAGTTTTTCAGTTATACAGTGGACAAACATACACCACACAGAGGCCACTTTGGCTTTTATAATATAGATTTGGTGAGTGATACAATCTATGGGTACTGTGGTTTCGGTAGTCCTAAGTGTGACTTCCCCCTGATGTTGAGAGTTTGGAATGTCAGTCCTTCATAGAACCTCTTCAAGACCATAAAACACTTGCCTTCAAAATGATAAAGAAATCTGAGCTACTGAAGAAACATAGCGGTGTGGAGGCCATCCCACTTCCTCCGAAATATAAATGGCTCAGTCTAAGGAAACAAAAACACAATGGTTCCTATTTTCAGGTGATTATACACTATTAAAACTTATTTAGAAATCTTACATGTTAAGCTTTGACTCCAAGTTGCAAAAAAGAATCAATTGTTTTATCACCAAGATAAAAAAGAAGTGTGTGTCCTTCTCAAACATGAAACTTTTGCTAATGCATGTGTCTTCAGTTTTAAGGTTAGTGTTGACTGGACCAGATCTGTAGACTGTCTCAGCCTGCACCGCCCTGCTGTAGAGGTAAATAATTAACTTCAAAAGCATGAATTTCAAAAGTAAGTAAGTCATGAATTTTAACAGTGCTTTCTCTGTATAAATAGAATGCATTTCAAAGAATCTTCCCTTTTTCATAACCCCTTTGAATTTTTAACTTTTTAGAAAAGTTGTGATTTTTAAAAAAAAAAAATAAAAAATTCTATGTTTGTGTTCATGGGTCTCTTGCTGAACTGGTTTTGGCAAAAGAAATTTTACTTTCAAATATATGAAATCAGTTGAATGCAGATATAACTGAATATGTGGCAAGGTTTTTTAGTATGTGAAAGATTTCTATTTCTATTAGAAAACATACTTTGTTCCACTTAGCCCTTTATAAGGCATTCATTGAAATACTCTGAAATTCAAAATTTCAACTTTACTGTGTGATTGGACAACAGTCTCCTTCCTCTTGCCATAAAACATCTGAGCAGCACTTGCTAAAATGTAAACACATGCAATAAAACACCTGCTACAAGGTCATAAACTCACAAAAATCTGTCATATTCACAGCTTCAAAATGTCTATGAAATATCTTTGAATCACTGAATAGTGTTATAAAAACCAACACGCTTCCGGACCTCACTGAGGCATGGGATGGGACCCATGTTTAACCTTTTATCGGGCAAGTGACCGTTTTTGGCCATTTCCATAAACATTAAACATGGGGCCAATCCCGTACCTCAGTGAGGTCAAGAAACATGTTGGTTTTTATAACACTATACAAGGATTCAGAGAGATTTTATAGACATTTTGAAGCTGTAAATAGTGAATATGAGTGATTTTTTTGACTTTATGACCTTATAACAGTTGTTTTGTGTTTACTTTTTAGCAAGTGCTGCTCGGATGTTTTATGGTGAGAGGAGGGAGATTAACATACTAAGGTTAAAATGTAGAATTTCAGAGTATTTCAATGATATAAAGGGTTAATGTAACCAAAAAATAGGGTTAAATTGAAGGGAAAAAAAATGCAAATATAAGTTTTCTGCATGTAAATACACATGATGGTAATGTTTGCCAAGAAATTCTACTGAATCTTAATAAGCTAACTAACATTGTTGCCGAGCTCATTGTATCTTAATGTGTGATTCATAATGTCCTTAAGAGACTTGGAACCTCGATCTTCTCTGACAGCTGAGAAGGCAGCTGTGGCGTATCCCAGGGAAAGACAATGACCCTGGTAACTCCTCCACAGATTGGCAGCACACTCTTCCCAAGGTCGACAGAGCACTAAAGCAACAGCAAAGGTTATTTCATTGCATTTAGCCACTGACTACGTTGCGTTTCACACGAGCCCTAGGCTGCTTTCAACAATCCCGTCTGCCTGAATTCTTTTGAACTGTTTTCCGAGCGCAATCTGACATTTGTTATTTTCCCTGGGAATTTAACGCCGTTTCCTTTTTCAGTCGCAAGTGCATCGTGTAGATTAGAAAGAAAAAAAAAAACAAAAAAAAACCTAGAAGCCACTCAAGTCCAAAATGTAAGGGCGAATTCCTCATCACTTCAAACCATTGCGCTGTCACTTTGACAGGCCATAATACTTATTAAGCTGACAATGCCATGATGACTTGAGCCTCAAAGAGAAAAACATTTCACAAGGATACAGGCCGGAGCTGTGGCACTGGTCAAAGCAGTCATGGAGATAGCAAGAGTGAGCCTCTTTTGACCTTGTAAGGGGTTTTATGAGTAGAGGAGGTGATAGTTTTTGTCAGCATAAAGTCATTGTGCTTGCTGCTGTAACAGGATGATATCCTGACTCTGCACTGTCTGGAATATACACCCTCCCCCGGTAAACTTCATCTCTTTATCCCGTGGTGTGGCAGCGCAAGCATCCCAGAATGTACTCCCTATGGACGTTATAGAAAGAGGGGGGGCTCACCTTATCCCACATATGGTGGGAAGTTGCCTCCTTATGTTTATAGACTGAGACAATTTGTCTAAAAGTATGACCTTTTCCTTTTTGGCAGTTACTTTCCATCAAAGTGGATAGCGCTGACGGAGTGATGGATTCCAAAATGGGCTTTGTGGTGAAAGCCATGGACTGACACTAAGCAGCAAAACAAGAACATTGCATCATCTCCTCTATCACTCAAAAGCATTTGAAGCTCTTAAATCATGTGGCGGTGTACCAAATTGGACTGACAACCACAGGAAAACTGAGGTTGAGTTTTAAATGGATTAACAAGTGTAAGAATTGCTCCTTTTCTACAACTTTGGCAAAGCTTCAACAATCAGAATAATTGGTTTCTGTGTTAAAGGGGATCCGACTAAGAAAGTCAAATGTCATTTCTTTATTTTAAAGTCTAACTTATGCCGTGGCTTTTTTAGATATTAAAACTAAAACACTCTTGGGTTGGACATGATGTTTTTAATGGCGGTCTGATTCATCGGCATGGCAACATTAAGCATTTCTGAATGGCAGTGCCAGTACATTATAATGGGAGATGTATTCGAAACATTGATAACCTTTGTCACCAATGAGTGGCGGGAATGCACATTAACTCCTACACTTAAGATAGCACTCCATTATTTCCATTATCGGTCGAGGCATTTGGCCGCCCATTCTGACCCTGGCTCTGTTTGAGATTTTTACTTCCTGCTGTCACCAAGTACTTGCTCAAGAAGGACGTGTTGGGTTTCTTGTAATAACACAGCAGCGTCTTGACATTAGTATGGAAACTGAGATGATTTTGTGGTAAATATAAAGTGAAATAGTGTTACTCTGCTCAACAGACATTAACCAAAAAAATGCTTAAAAAGAAAATAAAGTCATAAGTAAGTATTAAAAAAAGTATCTACCTTGCCTTGTTTGGTATCATTTTCTTTCAGCACAGCCTCACCTGTGTGACTGTACATATATAGTATTTAAATTTTTATATTTCATTTAACTTGCTGTATTAACACACTGAACCTAAAATAACACAACATGAAATCCAAGTAGGAAAAAGTGAGATTGGTGTTTTTCACTAAAAACATGTTGAACAAACTATGTATATTTTTTGAATATTTGATTTTTGATTTTTTAAAGAATAAAAATACAGTTACATACTTACAAGACAGAACAATATCATCAACTCACAATGACAACAGACAGACAGACAAAGAAAGAAAGAAAAGAACAAAATATTTTTAGAACTTAGAATGAACATATAAATTGAAATCTTTAAAAAAAATTACAAATTGAGGAAATAACAGAGTTACATTCAACTATTTACATAAAAATACTGCCAATGCCTCTGGAATTTAGTTTAGGAAAAGTATATACAACGATTTTCAAAATGGTCAGTTGTCATAAGATGGTTGATGTAGAGCACTTTTCCACCGATTTCGGTGGTGTGTTTTTTTTGTTTTGTTTTGTTTTTAATGCAAGCACCTCCTTTAGAACGCATACTAAATGTGATGACAATTACTGAAAAGTATGTTTTTATTGTGTATCATAAGTCTGTTTTTACTTGGCCTTTCAACACCATTGACTTTCACTTGTGCATTTTCCACACGAGTTAAAGGAAGACTCACCAAGGCTCAGTTTTACTGCTACGTCCCCTTAAATGGGTTTGTGATTTGGATGTGTGGGCGTGTCCAGGGACTCTTAAGGGTTAAAGTAAGTGATTTAACATAGAAAGTATTTCTAATTTTTTTAATGAAAAATGTTAGTGTTCTGTAATGTATATGTTATGTCATATGCTAATTCAGAGGTAATGTCAACAGGAATGCATCAGTCACTTCAATCACTCACATTTTTTGTTCACTTTTAGAGCAACAAAAAATTAACAAAGAACGAAAACAAAAGGTGTTCGTGTCTGACATTCAGATATAGTGCAAACGCTGAACTTAGGCCAAATGCTCCTGGTATGATATGAATTTGACTATCATCAGACCCTACTCCGTCTATTTTTGCCCTGAGCTTCTTACCTCAAGCGTGAAAAATAGGTGTCACTTGTATTCTCTGAATGACCTCTGCTGCAGTGGGGCTTGAACGGCCTCACACATCCTGAGTGGGAGCCCTAATCTGTTAACATGGGCATCGAAATACAAACTGACGGGTACAGCCACACTGCACGGAGACGATGCAGGCAGTGAGCTCCAGGTGTTTACAGTCGCAAAGCCACATGAACAAACACACACCTTCAAGTACACAGTTGTGTTAATAGACTTCCCCCCGATAAACACAAAGATAAAGTGCAGGACCCGTAATCTCAGAAGTATACTGCAGTGGTGAGTCAGCGGCTCCAAACTCAGACCCAGTTTCAGTAATAACAATAATGATAGTAGTAATAATAATAGATTTTATTTATGGGTGCTTTTCTTGATACTCAAGGTCATCATACAAATAAAAGCAGAAATACAATAGAAGACACTCACAAAACAATACAATAAACTATAGATTTCAACAGTAATGACAAACTGTAGGTCAGTTAAAAATACCTTAAAGTCAGTAAATTCAGCTTTTAACTTTTTGACCTTTTAACGTTTTTCGTGCATCTGCCAAAGCAAAAAACTGTAGTTCTTATTTAACAATAACAATCTTATTAAGAAATGATGACATTCACTGACATGCTTAAAGGATTTTAACTTGTTAACCCTTTATCGGTCGCTCATTGAAATATACCTTACTGTGTTATTGGACATCATCATCTACCTCCTTGTCGGTTGCCATGACAACAGTGTCCCTCCTCTTACCATAAAACATCGGGGCAGCACTTACTAAAAAAGTAAACCCATGCAAAAAAACAACTGTTTTAAGGTCATAAACTGACAAAAATCACTCATATTCACTATTTACAGCACCAACATTTCAATAAAATCTCTCTGAATCACTGTATAGTGTTATAAAAACCAACATACTTCTGGACCTGACTGAGGCACGGGATTGGCCCCATACTTAATGTTTGTGGAAATGACCAAAAATAGTCACTTGCCCGATAAAGGGTTAAGTTCACACCAAATGTTTTTATTAATGATAAAAGTTTATCAGGCTAAATGGTTTTGTGCTACTTTGTTACTTCTTAGCCTAGTTGTAGAAAAATCATGCACCAACTTCCAGGGGATCCAGATATTCAATCATGCAATAAACATGTCAAATAAACCAAGTTTTATCAAGATTGATGCAGCCTTTGGTGAATTTGAGTGAATTTCAACACATGGAAACTCAAACTGATGAACGCTGACGAGTAGAGTAATGAAGAAATTCATTCATTCATTCGTTTTCCATAACCACTAAATCCTCAGGGGGGGAGGGACGGGGGCCGGCACTGATCTGCACCGACATCAGGTGAAGGCAGCGTACAGGGATGAATGTGCAGAGAAAAAGAACAAATGGTATGGTATTGGTATTAACTATTGCATCAAATGCTGTTTTACGTATCAGTGTCAGGACTGGTGGATCTGTGAACACACTTAGATGAATACCTAACTGATTAAGATAAGGTACATTTCACAATTAGCTGCAGCAAACAACTGAAAAAATGAAAATATAAAGAGAAAAATAAGAAAATTGGTATTTATATTAATAAAGAATTCGAATTAAATATTCAATTAAAATATTATTTACATATTTACACCATCATGGCTGAGTGATTCAAAGTAAAGGTAAGGTAAAATAAAGTAAAATAAATAAACTAATTATCCTGCTGATATTTATTAACTGCTTGTTTAATCATACAGAGACAAACAGTTAATAAACACCACAGGGTTGTTGTTGGTTTATTTATTTATTTATTGAGTCATTAAGTACAAGGAGAGCGCAGAGGTCACTGAAAATGTTAATATTTAAACTAAAGTGGCATGATCCCAAGTCTATATGGTCCTTGAATACACAGTATACAATTTCTGTGGCTAGAGACATCGCTATTTAAGCAATAACTAAAGGTTTAGCAACAAATCACAAGGTCAAGTGAGTTGGTTGGTATTTTTATTACCATTGCTGTTGAAAATGTGTCTATTGTGACTGAAATCATATTTGCAGATGAGGAAATGCATTTGAGTTTTACTCGTATTTACATTCAATCATGTAAATTCATTGTCCGCTATATGGCTTTAATGAAAATACCACAGGAGCCTTATAAACAAGCAACAAAATATCTAAAAAAAAATAAATTAAAAAAATACTCTAAAGACTTTTATAATAATATTCTTTCATTCATTTTCCAAACTGTTTAATCCCATCGCAGGGCTTCTTACAATAATAACCCTTCTCAATCATCACTTCTTACCCTGTGTCAGTATGTGACGCACAGAGCCTGCCCTCTGCCTGTATTTAACATTTTCCTCTTGTCTTCCTGTGTTTGGTTGATATTTATGGGCGTTGACCTTCAGGCATTGAGTTCATACCTCCATCCAATAAAAAAGCAGCATTCAGCATTAGAGGGAAGGGCAATATAAAAATGAAGGGACTCCAGTACGGTTCTCTGTTGTTGTTGATCCTCACTTATTGAGCGGTTCTGTCTGAGAGACAAAACACTGGGCAAAGCATGCACGCATAATGCACATGTAAATACACAACCCTTTCAGCCTGAGCCTTTTTCTCTATACTCCCTCATTTATTGCTCAAGTGGAAACTGCTACATACAGTACATGTCTTTGGATATTAATAGTAGTAATATTTTACGATTGTTTTAAACACTTTGCTTAATACAAGTAAACAAGTGAGCAAAATAAAGTAGATTAAACCCATAAAGACCTAGTGCTACTTTTGAGGCAGTTCCCAAATGAATTTTTCTCTCTATTTCACCTTTCTTAAGTCATTTTTCGCCATTTATTATAATATTATCTGCTGTATTTTGCATGTTTCAGTGTAAATTATATATTTTTCCTTATATTTAATTTACTGATCAGATAGATGTTCATAGAAGCTCAGAAAAAACTCAAAGGTTATTATATCAAAACAGAAAAATTAGGAAAAAGTTACTTTTTCGACAAAATCTCTCATTAACTGAACATAAACCCAGTGTGTCCACTGTCATTGATCCAACTCCATGGGTTTTACTGGTGAATCAGTGTTGTAGAAGATGATGGTGTTTCCACGGT
>JAPQRQ010000019.1:1784976-1806579 GCA_037367365.1 Apogon talboti | reverse complement strand
GCAGAGGTGGACCTTACAGACCCTGTAGACCACATTGGACCTGAGATTGATGACTCACTGTCCTCACTGGAACTGTTGCTGTCACTGTCTTACAATGTATGTGGAAATGACCAAAAATAGTCACTTGCCCGATAGATGAAATGTGCCACATATTGTGTTTCATTGTCATAACTGGGATTAGGGACACTGAGACAGCTGAGTTTATTTGATTAGATATTTGGCAAGTCTCCATAATGATGCATCTAGTATTATACTGTATACATTGTTCCACTGTGATGGTGTTGTGAAAAAAGTGAAAATGAATGTATTTTACTCATCTTGCTATGCACTGTTAAAAACAAAAAGAAAAAAAATCATGTCATGTCAGCTCCAGCAAACACCATACCAAACGATCACAGCTTCAATTATTGATAGCTTTCACTGTTGAGCCATCATCAGATGATTCTCATTCAGGCTTTAAAGCCTGTTTGGGAGAAAGAAAAAGAGGGAGGTCCTTTCATCCGTTCTGTGCTGACAATTTGATACCAATTACATGCAAGGAAGCTTTGGTAGAAAAGTGACTGACAGAATGTGGAAAAAAAAACCTGCTTCCTACTATACCTTTCTTGGAAGGATACTTATGCAAACCATATTTCAAGGTTACAGCAAAGGAAAAAGAAGCTGAGTGAAAGAAATTGAAGGCGAGATAGAGAACAAGAGCGGAGCAGATAAAGTATACAGGTATACTGTGAGCTACTTTTGCATATTTCTTCACTTTAGGGTTCTGGCGTCCTGCATGGGAGCAGCAGAGACCTGCTCATCAATACTGGATGAGAGTTAGATCTCTCTACAATGCTGGAGCTGTCAGTGTGAACATGTCTCTACCACCAGCAGACGAGGCACTCACCTTTACTGCATCACCTGTTCCGTGCTGTTCTTCCATTACCTCAATATCCGTCAGTCAAATGAAATCTGATGTGTCATGTCGTAGTGAGGGAAGTAGTGACATTCTGCACTTCAGGGTAAAAAAAACCCCAAAAAAACAAAATAAACAGTTTGTAGAGATGATACGGATCTAATTATGAAAAAGGAAACAGGTAATTTTGTGGCAGAACATGCAGGTTTTTCTTTGCAAACTTAAATGAAAGGCTCAGGATGTGAATTTAGACACGCTTTTGTTCTTTTATGAGTCATTTCTTGATTTCAGCTAATTCCATTTCTCTGCAAAGCTATTGTTTCACACTGTTTCTGCTTTAGAAGAGCAGAACAGAGGCACGCAAGAACTAAAAAATACAGAGAATACATAGAAATGGGTGCAGAGCCTGTTGTCATGGATGCAGGTATAACTCAGACAGTTGTTAGCGTGAAAATGGAGTTATCTAATGTCAACAAACTGCCAGCTCCAGCACAACACAGACTCCTACACATTCTTCATCTCAGCAGACAGAAATATGCTAATTGTGCATACTGAACATTTAATTACAGATGAAAGTGGCCTGTTTTTTTTTTTTTTTTTTTTTGGGGAGGGGGGTTCCGTGGAGTATACGTAGCAGTTTGTTTCCTCAACTCGTGTGTTGTGTGTTGGAACGGGCCGGTGAAATCGGCTCGTTCCAGTCACATGTGAGGCCAATCACCCACATCCTCTGCATTCACTTCAATCCCATACCGAGGCTACAAGGTAACCAATTGAATAAATGAATAAAGCCAACCCACCGACGGTGCAGAGGTCCCATCATGCACCGCTGCCCCACGAGGACGCCATTTCTGGTTGGCTAAGCTGATGAGTTTCAGTCCGACACCCCGTCCCCCCGCAGGTCAACTGCCCTGGGAAAGCAGGTGTCTCTCTTTGAGCGTAGAGCAACGCTGTGTGAGTGTTTGTGTGTCAGGCAGAGAGAGAGAAAGCATGTGGGTACATATATATATGTGGACCTGGGCATGAGCAATGTGCATGGTTCCAGCCCCAGGAGGGTGTTAGGAACACAACCCAGGATTTGGTGCGACACCTGGAACCAGGCGTTGTCGGCCCCATTTTTTGGTACAACCCCTTCTGATTGGTCAACATCCGCCGCATGTTTGATGTGGATGTTAAAGTGCGAATGGTTTTACACAGTACAGTATGCACAATTAGCCTTAAATTATTTAGAGTTTCCTCAAGGTGATCCGCTCAGCCCTGAGTTTTAATCGAAATTCGTAACATCAGTTTAATTCAACTCACAAGAGATATTGGAAGTATCAAAGGCCTGGTTTGTAATAAAAGAGAGTATAAAAATTGTAAAAGCCAATTCAGTAAAAAAATAAAAAATAAAAAAAATACCAACACTTTAAGAATAAGCAAAATCATTAAAATATAAACTAGATGAATAATCTAAAACAACAACAGCCAGAAGTAAAATGTGAGAGAATTAAAGATTTAAAATGTCCCAAGGATGAAACTGAAATCAGTTTATTATCATTCTGCAATTTGTTGCAGGTGCACAGGAACTGAAAACAGACCACACCTGCTCTACGGTCCTATTACTGGACTGAGTAAATGATCTGACATTAAAAGACAACAAGAGGTGAAATACAAGGATTAAAAACATAGCGAACGACTTAGAAATAAATCAAAAACGAATGCTTGCATCGAATAAGAAGGTGGACCCAACACTTTACAACTATGTCATATATACACATATTAGTAGGAAGCTTTTGTCGTTTTATATTCACAGTGAGACTTACATTACTTTATTTATGTTTTATGATCTAAATTTGGAACATTCATTAATTTGAACATTTCAATTAACCCTGGAAAATATACCGAGCAGAAACCACATGTCCAATACAGCCAAGTGACAGAAACACAATCAAAGACGATTTAGTATAATAACAAAACCTTACTGCAGCTACTACAAAATAAATGAATTAGCTAGAACAAGAACAGCTGGAGGTCAAATGTCACTTATGATAAAATTGAAAGAAAAACTGAATCTAAAAACAAACAGAACTTGCAACGTATTAAGGCCATATGAGCATGCATGGTGACGGAAAGATAGTAATGAGGATATATACTGTATGTATACATATGGTGTTAATCCTGATAAATTAATAAAATACAGTGTTTTATAATGTCTGATAGAGACAGAGAACCACCGGTCCTTAGGTTCGGGCTCTGTCTTAGACAAATGTCACGAAGACGTAGAAGTAGAAACAGTGAAACTAATGTGGACAAGGTTTGTGACAAAAGAGGACAGAGCACAACGACAGATAGAGGCTCGTCTTCTGAGAGAAAAACTGGACAACCAACAGAAAGACACACAAGTCCCACCGGCAGCATCCTTCTATTTTTGTACACAAGGGGACAGACAGATGTTTGACTGAGCACGGGCCAAAACCAACATGGCAACACACAATTAAGGCCCTAATAAATTAGGACACAGTTAACAGCGACAGCATGTCAACACGGCCCAGGATGGGGCCTGCGAGCGACATATCGAGGATACTGTGGCTACGTGTTGGAAACAGACTAATGGGAAGCGATTTGGGGTTGGCCCAAGATATAATTACCGTCCCCACCTCTCCTGTTCAATGAGGCCTGAGGCCTCCTGGGAGACGCCTATTTCAGTCAGGTAATGGAGAGCCCATGCCCAGGAGCGGATGATCAAATTGTCTGCAGCAATCTGCTTTTTTGCTCTCCTGATTGTCCCCAAAGACATAAAGAGCTGACCCAAGGATTTTTTCTCTTCTATTAGAGCCAAGCCAGCTTTAGAAGCAAAGCTCTCCCCCGCCATTATAGTTGTTGTATGGCGGCGGCGGCGGTGTGTGTGTGTTTTTATGCATGAGTGTTTGTGTTGGAGATGCTAGCTGAAGTTCACTGTGATTTATGTGTTGTCACACTAACAGGGGCATAATGAAGTTGTTCTTGCAAACACATGTTTGGGCTCTGAGGGGCAGGTCTACTGCTGGGAGAGGAGAGCGTGCATGCATAACCAAGGTTGACCAGGAAAGAGGCGCGGAGAGAAAGAGCCCAAATACATAGGATAATCATCAGCTGAATGTGGCCCTTCTTCATGGAGGACATGCTGCCTCAAGGCGCTCCTCAATTACACCATGTCAGCTCGTCCAAGTGCCGTTACTCTGCATGGGCGTTAACACCATGCAATACAGACACAACTTAAACAACACTGACACACGGGGCATCCATTTACCACAGCAACCTTTGCACTAGTTATTATAGTTAGTTACAGCTAGTGGTACAGAGAAATCTCAACTGACAATCAAACCACTGGAGCAATTTCTTTAAAATTACGTCTTAAAACCCAGAACTGGTTTTGTGGCAACTTCCCATATTATCATTTGCATTTATCAGTGGGTGAAACCGAGGTATAATCCTGTTTTTAATTTATTCATCGTGTCGTGTCTGATGGCAATGAAAAGCTGAGAATCTCCATTTTACTTTATCATGTATTGATTAGTGGTTCTAAAGATATTGATAATTTTAGATCACCAGCAGCTAACTGGGTTATTGAGGGTAAAGATGCATTTTACAGTATCTTTTTTTTATTCACAGTTTTTTTTAAATATCATATATATATATATTTTTCTTTTTATTACTTTTAATCCTTTTTTCAATGTATTGCTTTCATTTATGTAACATTGCTTTATTTATATTTTTGCATTCATTTAATGCTATTGACATTTTTCTCTTCTCACATTTCTTCTCTTGAATGTTCCTGTTTCAACATTTTTTTTTCTGTCTTATTAGTCACTTTTATTATTATGCCATTTAAGCACTTTATGTACATTTGTGCCACATCAGTTTGCTAAACTCCAAAATATAACAAGGCTATTTTCAGCTATGATTGTGATTGCTTACTACTTGTGTTTTTGTCTGAACTGAGACATAAGTACTGTTTGTCCCAGAAACATTTTGTTTTGCTTGAAAATCTATTTAAGAAGCTTTTAAGTTAATGTAAATGTTTTAAAATAAAAAACTTTTGATTTGGAATGGTAATGTGTTAAGTGTGTAGTGTAATATTTACTTTAACAGTGTAATAGCAGATCAAAACAAGGCTTAGTCCAAACCTATAACCAGTTCTTCTAAGAAATAGAAACAAATGTCTGAATGTACTACAAACCAGCTTCAAATAAAGGTATGTTACCTTCTGTATTTCAGGTAATAGACCCTAGTGAATATCTGAAAGAACAGTATGTTTCAACATTTTGTTTCTCGATTATCATTGTATTCTGAAAGCAAAACAAAACTGGACAATCCCCACTGCATCATCACTTATGGAATGACAGAGCAAAAATGTTGGAGCACTCCTTTTAACTATTACACATACAGAAAAAAAAAGATGAAGCACTAAAGGATGTCATATCCCAACTTTAAGTCTCTAAAGGCCTGTGGGTTCATAAATTCTCTATCCTAAATTCCCCATAATGCTACAAATCCTTCTGGGAGGGGAAATGCTTCCATTCTTTAGCACAGGCTTTCATCTATGAATTTGCCGACTCTAAGCCTATAGGCAGAGATAACTTTGATGACATCATTTGTCCGACTCGACAAAGCTCAACCCTTAATACACATTACATAAGTGTTTTCACAGACTGTCGCACCGCATGACTTGTTCCCTCTGTAACTTTTACAGTATGTGCTCTATATCAGTTAGCAGCCTTTTCCTCTTACTAATATTATTACAAAAAATTAAAACAAATTAGTCTTAGAAAAATTGAAATTAGTCTTAGAAAAATAGAAATTAGTCTTAGATAAATAAAATGATCAAAGTATTTAAACAGATAATTCATCACATATCTGCCTTTTGGCTATGATTAAGTGTAGTATCTGTTCTCATCAGTTTAATATCTGATATGTTTCCTACCCGAGGACCATTTATTAAACAGATTTTTGGCATATGGCATTTGGTGTGCTATATGTACGCATTTTCGACCTTTCTGGAATGCTATTTGATCGTGTGTGTCAATTTACGCCAAGGTCTCTGGTTCACATAACCCTAACTCTAACCCTCAGTGGTGGTACTTGACGCAGCGTGAACATAAACGGGAAAAGCTTAGAATGCGTACAGATAGCGGCAATTAAAAGTGGCGTGTATATTTACATGAGTCATGACATCACGTTGGCTGCTGATGGTGATTTGGAGTTTTTCCCTGAGCGCTGTCATTAGCAGCTCCCTGTTTCTAATGTGTGCTATGGGCTAATGCTAATTGCTAATGCTAGGTATAGTGTGTGTATGTGTTAGGATGGGTAAAATATCGAGACAGAATTTCCCTAAAGCAGGTTAACCTTAACCTTAAGTATATAATTCAATATATGTACTCATACTGTGCAATGTCTAAGAAAAGGTGTAATGAGAGTGTAGTTTTGCACTGACCATGGCTCACAAGTTGAGAACATGAGCAAAATATCGAAATACAAAATAGAAAATACTGTTTAATCTTTATGTCCGTTATCCGTGACATTAAAAATCTGTTTTCCAAGAGTGACCTGGCCAAGACAGTAGCATCCTTATAACAACATACAAAGACAAACAAGCAACTTTTATTTATTTATATAACACAAATAAATAAATAATTCAATAAAATGAAAGATTAACCCTCAAAGACTTAAACAGTCGATGACCAAATGGATCTACTGATTAGATCGTTAACTAACTTTTGTGCCACTAACCCTATTAATACTTAGGTAATGTGTCATCAGACGTGACCCATTTGGACGATCAGAGGCTCTTTAATGAACACAGAAACAGTCATCTTCCACAACATTCACCAATAAAACCTACGTATTTTGATAAATGACAGTGTTTGTATAGTGCACTCCTTTTTTTATGTTTAGTTAATGATATATTTTGCTGAAAAAGCCACATTTTCTTATGTCTTCTCTGTTTTGGTATAATAACATTTGAATTTACAATATCATCAATAAATATAATCTAGGATAATACCTGATTTTCACTGCCGAATGCAAAATACAGTGGATAACATGGTAATATATGTGAATAAATCACTAAGGACTTTACGTTTAACGTAAAAATTCAATTCAATTAAAATAGTTCTAGGTCTTTAAACGATACGAATGCAAATTTACCTGCAGTCACATTGACCTCCAGTATTATGTTCTTGATCCTTAAATTCCCCCAAAATCATGAGTTCTGGAAGCTTCACTATCAGTGTTTGTTAGTGCAATCCAGGTGTGAGAAATTTTCATGTCTTGTTTTTCTCATTCAGGGAAAGGAGCATCCTTTTGAGTCTGAAATGAAGCTTGGGAGGAAATGTGATTTTTATTTTCAGAAACAAACACTGCTAAGAGGAATGTCATATTTCTTGGGGGTTTGCAAAAAATCAAGGCTACTAGATGTTACAGGGTATCTGTTTCCCACTGATTTTGTGAGAGATAACAAAAACAAGGACGTCTGTCTCGCCCTCACACACAGCGCTACGCGGTTTAAAGTATTTTACCAGAAAAAACAGGATAATACGGTGTGAATAAATCCATGCCACACAACTATCACATTGTTTGCTATAATTAAACCCAGCCTTCCCTGGTGAACTTTTTCTGCATTGTGAAAGAGACTCCAGTCTGTGAAAGCATGTCACAGGCTCCCAGTGGGTTGTTTGTATTGTCGGTGATGGTATATCAATACGTAGGATCTTAATCTGTGGTTCTAGGGTACTCTGGGGTCCTCTGGCCTTTCAGCATCGACCTTTACCAACCGGCATTACAACTTGAGTGAATGACTACCGCGGTGGAGAGATTGTCTTTAAATCCCCATGGAAATTAACCCCAGTGCCAATGTTTTGGCTTCCTATATCTGCTTTAATGGCTTTTTAATGAAACCGTAAAAGGAACCCTTTAAATTTAGCAATCACCCATAAAACTTTAATGTTTACACCATGACTGATTTGATGCCATTTTTTAGGAAAATCTAGGGACGTGAGTTCACCGTTAATTTAAAGGTCTCATTATGATACATGATGTTAAATGAGCATGTGGAAAACATAAGGCCTGCAGAAACCAAGCCCGAGAGTGTTGCACATTGAAAAATAAGTGACCTCAAACCGTGTCAATCAAGTTTAAGCACCGATACTTTATCCTTCATTAAGTTTTCATTAAAGGTCCGATTTTCTGCATTTTTTTCACATCTGTCAACAGCCTTTGCAGAGTTGCGGATCACGACTTAATAGACAAAAATTAATGAAAGACAACACACCTTTATGTGCATTGTGGCACAGTGTAATCAGTGGGTTTTATAGTGAATATAAATGGGTCTGGGCTTTTACTGAAATTGAGCAACAACAATATCACTTCTTATGTCCACCATATGGTTGTCATGACGACACCCACTAGTTACACATTGTGTTGTATATCAATTTAAGAACACTTCACATAAGATGGACTTAATGTTGACAGTTGGTTGGAGGTATGACTGTATCTCCAAAATAACATGAAGGCGTGTTCCTGCCAAGGCTCTCATCAAGCATGTGAAATTAGAGGCTGACTGAAGACTTGGTACATCGGAGCTCCAACCACTTACCATTTCATAGTGAAACATCAAATTTGGCTGCTTTGCAACTTTTCATTGCGAAGGTTTTTAGACAACTCTGACTAAATTTGAAGTTCCTTAGGGTATGTATCTAGGGGGAGTTTTTTTTTTTTAATTATTTTTTACAAAGGCTGGAAATAAAAAAAAAAAGTATATTGAAGCCAACTTTCCTGTTTAATGTCGGTTTGAGGCTTTTTTTGCAAATGAGGGTCTGATACATGTATACTACCCAAGGGGAGGAAACAGTCACACACAATATCTCATTGGACCGCCTTTAGCTTTCATTATGCGACACATTCACCACGACACTGTTTGTGACACGCAAGGTTTCTGCATTTATTTGCATCCAGAGTTGCATTACTTGTAAACCAGCATCTTGTCTTGATGATATTAAATTCTGACCATGATGTAAAGTCTATTCCAAACACATCCCAAAGAATCTGAATGTGGTTCAGGTCTGAAATCTGTGAGGTCCAGTCCATGAGTTTAGATGATGTCTCATGTTCCAAAAACCACTCTTTCACAATCTGATTTGGAATACTAGTATTGTCATGTTGGAATATGCATGTGTCATCAGCAAATTAAAAAAATCCACTCATTTTCAAAACTGGTCATTCAGTATACTGTATGTACTGAATTGCTGGTTATATGAATGACTTTAGGTTGATAAACGCTGCAGTATGTCGGTCAGAACATAAGATTGGTTTTAACCCGTGGTTTCTGGTATACCAGACTTATTATGCTCTTCTCAGTACAAGAGAGAATTTCTCAGTATAAGCATCATAAACTTGTTTTACAGGCTGATAGAAAGCAAAATATACTTATTTACAGTGTTTATTTCAAGACATATTGGCTCTACTGTAGGCAAAGTTTCCTTCTTTCCAGTTACTGAATATGAGCTATATGGTCTTATTTTGAGTTAAAAGTTGGCCTAGTTTTAAGAATGTTAGTGGCAAGAATGTCATGCTAATTTTGAGAATTCTTACCAAGAAAAAAATGCTTACCCCACTGGCCGATTTTTTGGCTTGAAATACATGATTTTAACCTCATTTTAGGGTTATTTTTCTTGTTTCAAGAGGGGCTATCTGTTATAACAGATACAAATACAAATGAAATAAACATATACCTCATATGAATCCGTCACTGTGCTAAATAAGTATCATTGGCAACGGTAATTAGCATATCACTCGATAGGCACAATTTATAAATTATTGAAGTGCTAATGTTATTCAATATGCACATTTTGGCCTCAGTAAACATAAATACATCTTAACATTTTATAACTTACTTGCTAATGCACGCACAGACAACATTCTGAACATTTTCTGAAGAAAAATACTGAACACTGGACCATTTCCTTGTCATTATTAACGTGGGTCCTAGAAGGGTCCTGTTAGTTGGCCGCGAACATGCCTGAACAAAATACACCACAAGGGGGCATACCAACACAACAAACTGAATAAACTGGCCGTTTTAACAGTATATTTAAGTGGTGAAATGACACTATTTTATGGACAAAAACATGATGGAACCTAGACCTGACCAACTGAAACAACCCCAGATCATAACATTACCCACACAGACCTATACCGTAGGCACTAGGCATGATGGGTAATCGGTAAGTGTTTAGTCTCACTCCGATGCTCCATATCACTCTGGAACGGGGTCAGTCTGGAGTTATCAGACTGCATGGTGTTTTTCATTGATCTACAATCCAATCTTTATGCTCTCTGAGGTTACATAGCCTGTTTACAGCTGCTATGTATCCATGGAAGGCTCTTACCCATTTTAAGAGTCCTTACCAAATCTTTAAACTTCTCTACAGGGTGCTACTCAGCTGGTTTTCCCACACTCGTGTTCAATACCTATTATATGCGGAGTACGTTTTTGCCACTTCTGAAGTGTGTGCCAAATTTCCTGTGTTTTTGTTTGTGTTTAGCCACTCAAAGGAAAAGTAGAAGATCCTCAAAGTTTGAGGAAGGTCTCATTAAAATTAAAAGGTGGAATGATGGGAGAAGGAGTAAACACTGAGCTGCCTCATTGCTTAGTTGGTGCATGTACAGATCTACTGGAATCCCCTACACAGCCTTGAAATACAAATAGTCTCAGATATGGCAGAAAGGTGTGATAAACAGAGTGATCGTGGGACAACTGTTGACCACGAGGCCACATGTAGCTCGCAGCACTTTGAGATATATGTACATCCAGTCAAAATGAGTCCTTATGCCATGGTGCAATTCAGATTTCGATTAAACTGAAGTGTGGAGTGAGACGGCCGCGAATCATCCTCACCGCTTGACTCCATTTTGTCCCGTATTGTGAATTTTTGCAACAAATAGAACTTTCAAATGTAAGGTGTGTGCACATAATGGTTTTTCCAAGGTGGCTGATGTGAAATTGTGGATGAAAAATACAGTTTTGTTGTGTTCAGGTCATGTGTACAAAGGCGCACCATCACTCACTGTTTACTACATGCTGGTGTTTGATGGTCTGCCTTGTTTACTCATAGACCAAAGTAATAGCATGTTATTATCTATAAGTGAATCTTAAGACTACTATCATCATATTTTCAACCTTTCTGTCCAAAAATGACAGGTAGTTACAGTCTTCACTCTCAGAATGTATTTTTACTGTCTGTGCCAAAGGTCATTTCTGAAATATATATATATATATATATATATATATATATAAAGGGTATTTAAGTTGTCGCTCACTCTGGAGCCAATTACAAAATGCCTTGAAACTCAAGGTCTCATTAGATGCATTCAGAGCGATTTTAGAAGACTTGAAGGAAAGTACATGTGGTTGTACATGTTTCCCTTAATTTATTCATGCACTGATATTGATCCCTTCTGCATTTGGTATTTTGTAATGCAGCAGTTTGTTAGTTTATTTATAATGTCATGTAAGTTACATGATGTTTGTGATGTTTTTGTGTATGTACTGTAGGTATACTGTATGTCCATCGGTCCAACCTTGTACAGAGTTTTTAACTGACCTCATGCTTGTCTCTGATCGGGAAAGATTTTTAATCTCAATGTCTCTGTCCTGGTTAACTTTCAAAGAACTAAACAGCCGGCGGCAGCCAAAAAAAAAAAAAAAAATGCTGATCTAAGATGTTTAAAAACTTTTGAGATGCTAATTGAATGTTTTTAAATAATTCAGGTAAAATACAGATTTTCATCTTTTCAGTAGCATCAGATGTGATTTTGGATGTTCAGAGGCTTCGTAGTGAACCTGGAAACGGTTCTAGTGGTTCTAGACACTTGTTTTTATGTCTAGTTAATGAGAGATTTTTTCACTTTTTCTTCTGTTTTTTCTTTTTTTCATTTATGGTGCAATAACCTCTGAATTTACTCTGAGTTTTAATGAACATATACAGGATCACTAAATTAAACATATGAAAATATATGATTTTCACTGAAAAAATGCAGATGATGATATTATAAATAATGGTGAATAATCTCTTATTAAAAGTTAAATGTAGAGGAAAAGGTCTTCAAAGGGTTAAATTATAAGGATTTGTTTTATTTAGATCCAATAGGCCTGTTAATCGCTTATCCTTGTCAATATCAGGCTGTAAACAAGTATTTGTGCATCTTAAAGCATAATAATATGACACCCATATTGGAAAAGAGAAGCCATTTGGAGGCATTTCATCAAAATCATAAACTCTCTCCTTCGGGCGGGGCCCCCACTTCTTCATAGGCCTTGACACCAGAGGTTAGTGAGAGGTGAGTGTCTCTCTATCTTCACTGTAGAAGAATGGACTCCCATGTGTCCCTGCTGGCCCTGAAGGCTATCAGGTTCAGGCATCTATACCTTGAAAATGCTCCCTGTCCGCTGTCCCCTTTCATTCATCATCGCCCTTATAATGTCTGGGAGAAATATGCTGCTGTAAGTATCATCTTTCATGGGTGTCACAGGTTGAGTCCCCCATTTGTTCTGGAGCCATAAAGTTCCAGTAATTCTTTTCGGGTTGGCCCTGCAGGCCTACGAGGCTGGCAGTTAGGTCTGTTTAAACAAGAAGACAACTGGGCTTTGGCAGTTTGGGAAATAGAGAGGGAGGGAGATTTTTTTTTTTGATTCAGTAACTGGAAATAATCTGACCACTACAGCACTTAATAATTCATATATGAGAAGTTAAATAGCAATTATACACAAACTTTCATATTAAGGTACGATCTGCACGACTGGCTCTAATATATTCAAGGCCGTTTTATAATACCAATAGGAGATTGGCCAAAGAAGTCAAAGACTGAGGATGACCCGCAACACGAGTCCCTGTTCAGCCTTGGATGATGGATATTGCAATTCATGCTCTGCATTTCAGTGCCTTTAAACCACACCGGTGCACTCTGCTTAAATTCCTGGACTGAAACAGCAAGTGAGAAAAGAATGAAAACGAAAATACTTCTGTTTATTAAAAGTTTAAACTTGGCCAAACATTAATACTCCAGGGTAAAATCACACCCACAGTATGTCCTTGCCTCTTGTTTTTATTTAGAGTCTAGCTTTAGCAGTAGATAAATAAACCAAACATGGACCTAATGAGGGTGTTTCATGGTTTCAGGAGGGCACGGCGAGGTGATAGGGGATTGGTTGAAACTTTTCCATTACTGATCCTATCAATACATTTATAAAATTTAGTTAAAATGCAGTTTCTGAGCTTTTCCTCATCAGATATGACCCATTCGTATGTTCAGAGGCCCGTCATGAACGTGGAAACACTGTTATCTTCTATAACATTGATTCACCAGTAAAACCCACATGCTTTGACACATGACAATGGTTAGAGACACTTATATAATATGAGCTTTATAATAAGCTTTGGAATGATTCTGAGCTCTTATGAACTTCTACATAATCAGTAAATTTAATACGGGAAAATACCTGATTATCGCTGAAAAGTGCTAATGCAGAGGGACAGCAGTGTAATAAAAGGTGATAAAAGAAAGAATTTGGATTTTGCTACAAAATAGTTGTAGATCTTTAAGGGTGTATAATTATAGCCTCTTAATTTGGGGTTCCCCACAATCTACTAAAATCAAATCTTAAAAAAACCTCATCTGAAATTATTCCATGTGGTATAATCTCAGTGTATTTTGACACTGAATGATTCACTACTTGCCTTTTCCTCAGTGAGTGGAATGTTATTGGGGTCAAAGTTGGATATGCAAAATCCATCCAAGACTTTGCCAACAAAGGGTGGAATTTGCATCCTGATGCTGTAGACATTTAGGTTGAAGCAATACAAAACAGTTTTTAGGAGGGTTAAACATTACTAAACACACATGGTGACTCATCTATATTAAACCAAGGCCTTGTACCTTAACTTATCCATGTCTGAACTTACCCATAAACACAAACATTTCTGAGAGACACAATGAGACACACCATCTGCAACACAGACGTATGTAGAAATGTAGATAATAACGCTTTCGGTACACAATTCATGCAAGAAATGTTGGTATGAAATGTACTTCTGCTCTGGAAATGCTGAGATTATGCATTACCGCGGTTTGCAGAAGCGTACAATAGCAACACTTCATTCTGGCGCCGGGGCCGACACAACACTCCTTTTGTTGAAATGTTGGCAACCCTGAAAAGCCCAAGGAAAGGTTGAAGAGACAAAAACCTCAGGTGCAATTCAACCTAACAAACCCTTGAAGATTTCACAAGAGAAATGCGGCATCTAGTCTATTAACAACATGACCGAAACACACTGTCTCATAACCATATCAATCAAAGACCAAAGCTGTATGACACAAAAGCAATTCCCCAACTAGGAGACAAAAGGGTAAACAGAAATGAACATAATAAATACAGGCAAAACAAAAACAAAGAGAAAAATCAAGTTTAAACAGAATGCCTCGCCCGTTCCTGACCGTCTCTTGTAACACCATCTGACTTGTAGAGGCTGTCTGAGAAGTGATTAATCCTTGAACTGCTAATTATCCACAAGACTGAAGCTGTGACGTCTTTCGGTAGTACATACATCATATGAAGAGGCTGTGCTGTTAGCTTCATCACCTCCAGATGCCGCGTCTCAAGTAATGAGTGCTACGTTGGTGGAAACTGACAGATGTGATAATTAGCTCAGCATCTTCCAACTACGGGCCTGATTGTTGATCAAACTGTCACCCAGTTGACTGGCCAAAGGTTCTCTAAGAATAGGACCAAAATATCACCCCAGATGTGTCAGATAATAAATTAGCAACGTCGCCTGCCTCCACCCTAATCTGTTGACATGACAAGAGCTCCAGTTGCTCATCTTCATTTGTCTTTCAGTGTAATCTGCAACACCATTCACTCCTTGTGTTTAATCATCATCTGTCAGTGCACATAAAATCACAACATTTCCATTGTTAGACCGACGTGGCTTCATCAAACACAGTTTCTACCGTATCTTTAGACTGATGGATGAATGACTCGACATCCCAGTTCAGACTTTTGTATGTGGAAAGAAAATCATCTTCCCCTCCGTGACAGTGTCATCTTTTTTAATTCTTTAGGTACATTAGAGGCCTTGGTCCCCTTCAGCTGCATCTTACTTGTTGTTTGTCTTTATCTATTCAGCCTCGGCTTTCGGGTCTTTTTTTTTTCCGTCTGTTTAAGTATCTCTTTAGTCAAAATTTACAGAGTGAAGATAGGACAAATAGTCAGAAGTTGCTTACCTTAGCTTTAAAGTGGCTTATGCAGGTATAATTGATGTTTTCTATTGCATTGGCCAGCCTTTATGCTGTTTGTGACTCTAGACAATGTTATTTTTCCTGTTCTTCGTGGAACTTTAACCCATAAAGACCCAGTGCTACTTTTGTGGCAGTTCCCAAATGAATATTTAACCATTTTTAAGTGATAATCATCATTTATTATAATATTATCCTCTGTATTTTGCATTTTTTCAGTGTAAATCATGTATTTTTCCATATTTAATTCAGTGATTGTGTAGATATTCATGAAAACCCAGATTAAAGTTGAGGGTTATTGAATCAGAAACAGAAAAAACTGAAGATAAAGTGACTGATGTGATTTTAGGACTATATTTAAACCTGTTTGTCTGCAAAGTGAAAATTGCATCCACCACACAGCAGCTAAAGTACTGTCTGTAAAACAATTATATAAAGGTGTGGTGACGCTGATGCCCCACAGCGCTAAAGGGCCTACACTCCATGGTCTTAAATAATATCGGCAAGTTTGATCCTTTATCTTCCATGGCCTGTGTTAATGCATTAACCTCATACTGCAAATACTGGATCTATAAATGCACATGGACGTTAATGATAACACAGATGAGAACTCCTACAGCTAGATTCCTTTTGAAAAAGATTAGATTTAGCCGTGTTATTACTATTATCTTTCTCATTTAAGATGTGCTTCAGGACCCACTATCACCCCTCAATGACAAGCTGTGACCCAAATTAATAACAGTTAAACTTCTCTAATGTATTTAATAGAAAGATGGTGTGTTTTGAACCTGAGATAATACAGAATACCACAGTATGAAAACACAGAAGACCAGTTTAATGATAAACCAAACTGACCACAGGTGGTTGATGCTAAATATGGAAATATTCCATTTAACACTCAATTAGGTAGATTTTAACCAAAACCAAAAATATGCACTCAGTTAAAAATTAAAAGTGCATTCAGTCACTTATGCAAAAATTAATAATTATTCAAGAAGAGGTTTTGTCCTCGATGTAGGTCAAACCATATCTGATGTAGTCGTTGTCATACCTGAGTTTTTCCATGATATGAATACAAACGATTGGTTCTTCTTTACTGCTGTGAAATGTCTGGTGTTAATTTATCATTACAGTGCATTACCGCCCCCTACTGTTAGGAGTGTGAATGACTCAGCTCCAGAAAAATAAAGCACAGTATTGGTTTATTAACATTATTTTTTGCCCAAAACAAAGGCCGGCGACCAACTGACATTGGGTTTGCGACCCACTTTTGGGTCGCGTTCCACCAGTTGAGAACCACTGCTCTAAATGACTGCAGGTTGTGTGTACATTTTTCTGTTTCCTTTACTCTCTATAGTATAATAATAGTACATTAGCTAACAACCTTAACTTATGTTTTATATGACAGTTTAGTGGATTTTATTTTTACAGAACTCTGGCACACCTTACACTTGCTTTTAAGTCTCATCCTAAAACTTTTCTCTTTGTGAAACCTTGAGGATTTTTAAAATCAGTTTTAATTCTACTGTTTTTATTCCCATTTATTCCATGTTAAGTGCTCATTTTGTCTTTGCCTTGTTTTATTTTCTTATATGAAAAATGCAACACCATTATGGACAGGCTATATTAATAAAGTTTATTACTGTTGTCATAAAGGTATATAAGTGAATGGTTTGGAACACACTATTACCTGCCCAGAGGGACATACTGTTAGTCTATATTATGCTTCAATAGGCACATGCATGAAATAACCACAAAATAATTCACACAATGCAAACCTGAGGGCAGTTACATTCTGACATGGGAAAAGTGGTTGATTTCTGGGGCTGTAGGCTAAATATAATGAAGCTGTCATGTGTGATGTGTGTACTTGTAAATACACATTTGCAAACACTTCCATAATAAATGGGAAATGTAGGTTTATGATTCAAGAAACACACACAGACGAGATCATCCCAGTCAAGGCCCCTTATAATGTGTAGTGTCTGCTGTCCTTTTGTAACCCAGCAGGCAATTTCTATCTATTCTATTTTTATTTAAATGTATGTAAATATGTTTCTATTCCATACGTGCACTTCTTAATGAGATTCTCAATTGCTTCATTTTAGATTGTTGAATTTTTTGGTGATTCTGTAAGACTGTATGCCACATTCCTTTCTTTTTTTTTTCTGAAAATGTGAATGTTGACTTATTTTACCAGCTACGTAAAATTAGTGACTACATCCATTGCTCAGAATCAGCCTTTGTGACACTAAAAATGCTACATCTGATGTCGCGACTTCTTTCCAGGGCTACACCCTCTTAAAGGGGTAATAATTAAATATAATATCTAATTATATGGAATATTTTGGATTTGACTGATTAATTATTGTTTGTGTGATATGCCAGGAGTGTAAAAGTGATGCAACTTTCAAATAGTGAACAGGTTAGTTGGATGTAAAGATGTGTCCTGGTTAATCTAGTTAATTAAACGGAGTAACCTGACATGAGTTTATGTTTTTTTAAGTTTCAGACAAAAGGATATGAACTGTGTGCTTGTAACTATAACCTCTGTGCTAATAGTGTCAAGAGTTACATTGTTTTTTCTTTTGTTTTTGTTACAGTGTGCTGTACAGAGTGATTTTATCCATGTGTCTAACCCCAGGAAGCATAGCTGTAGCTGTGTTGGAGGTAATAGAGATCCTAATCAACTAAATTAAACTAAATTAATATTTTAATAATTTTAATGATGAACAACGCTAGCTGTTGCCAATGATTGGACAGGTTGTTTGTTTTGTCATTCCAGCCCTGATTCAAATGTCATCCAAGCAGCAGCCTGTATCATAAAGGGTTTAGTTAAGTAGGTTCAAGCTTTGTTTATTGGTATGAAGGTGTTCTTATCGGGGTAAATTAACATGTCATTTAGAACTAAACATATAAAAGCATTGACAACTGAATTCTTCTAAAATATCCCACGGACCTGAAGTTCATGGATTAAAAATAAAGAGGAGGACAACTTGCTGTGAAGGTTTATTAAACAGCCAAGAGTTATGAAGACCATCTAAACTTTTTTTTCTTCCATTTGTACATATGATCTCAAACCAGAGACTCATTAAATGACTACAACCCTGAACTGTTGAACTTATAAGATTTGACAGTAAGCCTCATTACCAGTTTCAGTTTTTATATAGATATTCTTTACTTGCTCCCTGACCATTTCATGGAACTGTGTATGAGCTAAAAAAAAAAAAATGAGGCACAAATTGTCTTACACATGATAAAATACATATATAATAATAATAATAATATATAATAACACATTTGTGTAAGGAAATACACAGCTGTATTGGAATGGCCACTCAGGGTCTAATGATGTGATATTTATGAGACTATTATCTACAATTATTTTTGTGGTGTCTTGTGGTAGTGAAACTATTTTTTTCTCTATGTTTGAAAATAATTTATCAGCATTTATAATAATAATATTACCCTCTGCCTTTAGTATTTTTTTTGTGTGAATATCAGGTCTTTTCTGTATCAGATTTACTGATCATTCATAAAAGTGTAAATAAAAAATATCAAAATAGTGAAAAATGAAATAAAAGTGACTTTTTCTGCAATAAATATCATGAAATGAATATAAAAACAACCATCTAAAAACCCCATGGTTTGACAAATGACAGTAAATATTTTAGACCAGCAGCTCTTCATGGCTCTGAGGGTTAACTTGACCCCTATCAGAACACAGATTGGTGACACTTGCAAAACAATTTGTGAAACTGTGCCGGCAAAAATGTCTTATTGGTTTCATCCTGTTTTGTAGCTTATATAATTTGCATCATTTTAAAACATGAATGAGGGTATTGGTAGTGAGTTGTCAGATATACAATAGATGCATATCTGATGTTGCTTAGACTACAAAAACATATGTAAAACAGAGAGGACTACAAATTTCTCCATCCATTTTCAGAGATATTCTGTTAAGAGGAGTTGATGTAGTCTGAATTGAGTCAGGATTTAGGGAAACAGGCGATGACAACGCTGTACTAAAAGAGAAATACTGAGAGAAGCTTACCCTACATAGTGTGACACTCTAAAACCAGCCTTGGCAAACTGAGTCACCGGTGACACCATCAGTTTAGATGGGTAATCCACATACAATGAGCCTGTTTACATGACCATAAAAATCTGTTAACTGGGAGTAACATTGTCAGCATATTTTTCCAAAAACAAAACTTGTGTCATTCCCAAAACGTTTGGCCTTGAGTGTACATAACTTTCATTCTCAACAATTATAATTGTGTTTCCACATGCGCAGATGTAAAAGAATGCAGTAAATCAGATTAACATGTATACATACAGGAAGACACCGGAGTATTGGGAAGAAATCCAGGTGTGTTAATCTGATTTCTCATAATCAGATTACTGCTGTTATCTGATAAAACATATCAGATTATCCTGTTTACTTGAATAATCAGATAACTCCATGAATCGGATACTGATCGGAGTATTGGTGTGCATGTAAACAGGCTCATTGACGGTTTTGTTTTGTCATAAATCTTTCGTCTAACCTGAGCTTTCCACAGTTTGTTGCAGCTCTTCTTCTTAGCTTTGCCTGTAGAAGCTGTCCCTTTAGTCTGTCTGTATAGTCTTAAATTCCTCTGGTGTGAAATATGCAGCTCTACACCCGTTCATGTTTGTTTTTCATCACTCGTGCCACGTGAACGCACTCCAAGTCAGAAACCCTGAGTTGACAAAGCAATTTGATCACCCCCATTGTGACACCACTTTAAGCCTGTGATTGTAATTATTCGGTTTCGATGAGCCGAGTAGCAGACATATATCCTGGGTGTATTGAACCCGCTCGGTACTACAGGCCCCAGGTCAAAATCTGAATCTGTTCAGCACTAATTATCTTCTTCCCCAATCACCACAACTGTTACACTAATAAGTAAAAAGCTATTAAGTTTTAGGGAAACAAGTAACCCAAAGACAGACCGAGACCTTAGGGCAACAGTTGGTGAGATGGAGATTACCTGGAAGCTGAAGAAGACGTTCATGCACAGAAGGAGGGTGGGGGGGCACGTTGCAGAAAAGGTCATGGAAGCATTGGAATACACAACTGTCATGAGTTAATACGTGTATTATACAGTTACTCAATTCACTTTAAATTATTCCATTTCATGGAAGCTACAAATCACTGCTTGGCACAGAGTTATTATAGGTACATAAATTTCAAGTTGAGCTTGTATATGAAATGGTGTATTTGGCAACTGAATTGCAGGGGATACTTGAATAACACATACATTGTCACTAATGGAGTGCGTGATTTGTCGGGGACAATGTGTTTACTTCTGCCTTGTTTGTATTTATATTTTGACATAATTTGATGAATAGCCATTTTAAAATGTTAGAGACTTTGACACTTAAACTGTGTGTTTACTCTCCTGGCTTCTTAGAAAACTATTCATCATTATGCCAACTGTTGTCTGTTGTTACAAGCCTTTAAACTGAATTCAAGCTTTAGTGAATGAGGACAGAAGAGTGCGAGGAGGAGGCGAGTCTACCAGACTGATAATTGGTGATTTTATAAACATTAATTTCCAGCTACAGTAAGGTATGTGTTGTTTCCATTAGTGCTGTTGATAACGTCGGTGTTGCTAAACTATGCAGATACTAGTGCTGTTTTTCATTTACCCGCCATTTGAGTTCTTTTCACCTGATGTAAGCCGTTTTGAGGACTGAAACAACCCTAATTATAAGCTCCTGGAGCTCCACATGCAGCGTAGCGGGGTAATGTTTTTGATGTTCAGTATTCATTCTTGTGAAGTAACTTGCACGCGTCTGAGAAAACCCGGGTGTCGGTGTGCTGTCTGTCAAATGAAAGATTCCTGGTGTTAAAATGATGCTGGTCTGCTGAGTCCAGTGTGTTTCACAAACTCCAGCAAAGACAGGATGTGTATCATTAAGGATATAATTGTTTTTCATTGGGAAACATCCAAAACCTTTTTTCTTTTTTTTTTTTTTACGCTTTATTGTTTTCTACTAGTGATGGGAAGTCCGATTCTTTTGACTAACTTGAGACTTTTGATTCATTTGTCTGTTGAGAATCGATTCAGAAATTTAAGAAACCATCATGCAAGCATCAGTCATAAACTTGCGTTGCCAAAAAGTCAAGCGTGTGCTTAGCTTAGCTCTCTATCTACTTTGTGTTGCTTAAAACAACTCTGTGTGTTTAATTATATTTTATTAGTGTGTTTTCTTGCAATTAAACTTTCTGACAGTAGGAGTATCTAGTCTCGTTCAGCGATTCAACAATTCATGAATGATTCGGCAAGTCATCAATTTGTGAACGAATCAGCGATTTATGAACAGTTCAGAGCGATTCGTGAATAATTCAGTGAGTCAATTCAGCGACT
>JAPQRQ010000019.1:1739601-1755337 GCA_037367365.1 Apogon talboti | reverse complement strand
TAAAAGGCTGATGATGTTATTGATTTAATGTGGCTGTTGAAGTTTAGGTCTGAGTCCATTGTCACTCCTAGATTTCTGACCTGATCTTTGGCTTTTAATGAAAGCGATTCAAGATGACTGCTGACCCTTTCTCTTGGTTTTTTTGGGCCAAAGACAATGACTTCGGTCTTGTCTGAGTTTAGTTGGAGAAAGTTGTTTTGCATCCACACAGTGCACAGATAGAACTATTGATCAGGAAATTGAGGCTCCAAAACAGCACAAGTAGTTCATAATCACAGAATTAAAGTTATAATAAAGTGATAATAGTAATAGTAGTCATATACAAGTAATATAAATATGTAGGTAATAATAATTATGGTTGGAGTCACTTTTAACTCTAAACTGCCTGTAGGTATTAGATGAAGGAACCAACTGCCATTGTGAAGTCAGGAGTTTGTGATGTGGCCACAGCCATGATGGTTGATGTTTGGAGGCAGAAGTGACCATATTTGGACAAAAGGAGTGAAGTGGTGGTAGTTGTGGGGGAGTGGGTGGGAAAATGAGCTTTCATAGCAACCTGTCAATCAATATCTGACACAGTGCACATCAAAGCTTCTATTTCACCTAAAATGTGACCGACACGGGCCAACAGATCACTTATGAGAGCGTCCAAATAAAACAAAAGAGACCAGAATGACTCCTACATAATACTGACCTTGTATATCTAAAGAGAAGTTAAAGTTCAGCCAATGGGACCTAATGGTGTTTTGGAGCCAACCAACCAACCACCCAGCACATGTCTCCTGTATTACAACCCAAAGATTCTCCCACTGTATTTTGGAGCTGATGTTCTAACCCTTGATTTGATCCCATCCTTTCTGTAAGTGTACAGAATTCAGGTCTCTGCCTTTAGAGAGTGGAGTTCACAGCCTGACTTCTGTTTTAAGTTTTGTGCTATAAAAAGGCTTTGGTTAGAGATAAGAAAAGACCATGGTTTCATGTGCATATTAGTCCTTCTACAACACTGTGAGTCTTCTTACATCTTTGTGGATGAGCATATGTGAACCTTGCATATTGAACCTTTAAATTACTTGTTAATGAATCTCTGTTACAGTTACAAAGCTCCAGAAGTCATTAAAACAGTTAATAATGGATATATAAATGTCGGGAAATGCAGATATGAAGCATATTATGTGTAAAAATAATATTATATGTATCTACGGTTGCCAGAAATGTACAATGGCAACATTTTATTGTGGTGATTGGGTCAAGTCCAGGGTCCTGCTTCCTTCTCCATGTGCTTTTCACTTTCCTTCTCCCTATCTACCACTGATGCCACATCATCATTTCTTCAGTGCTATAGCAAATCTCTTCATCTTTTTTTCCCATATCTTGCCTGTCATTTTTGTCTCGTTCAAAGAAACTCACATTCCCACATTCTCTTTTAGTTTTTTCTCCTGCTTAGCTTTGCTTTCTATTTTCTGTTCTCAATTTTCCGCTCCTCTTCTCACTCCACGTCTCCTTCTCTCACCCCTACATTCACTCTGTCCATTTGTTCTCTTCTCTATCATCTCTCTCTCTCCCCTCCTCCTCCTCCTCCTCTTTGCTCCTTTTCTACCCCATCCACTATTTTCTCCTGTCCTCTTCGCCTTGCTAAACAGAGCCCCACATTATCCCCCTCCTGCTTCTATCAGGGGTAGCTAGCCTGTCAGCCCCAAGCCTTAGTTAATCACTCAGGCAGCCAGGCAGTCGGGCAGCTTGCTGCTAGCTCCCTGGACACTAATAGCTAGACAAGCAGAGAGCGAGAGCAAGGAAGGGGGGTGGGGTTGGACTCATTAGGAATAGAGGTATTTAAGGAAATGGTCCATTTCAAATCAAAAGATAATTTGTCTTCTGCTCAAGTAAAGGCTTTCTGTAAGAACGGCTGGAGTTATATTAGGTTAGCTACAAATGTGAGGCGGTTGGGTTGTGCTGCCGGCTATGCTGAGACCAGGCTGTTGACATTATCAATTTGAGCCTTGATAAATACTTCCTGTATTTGGATGGCATATTTTATCCCCAAAAGAGCGCTTGAGTTTGCAACCCGAAGGCGTTTTTTTATGCTGACTCCATGTTGCTGCCGTGCCGAAGGGGCAGGACTCGATAAAGTTGAAATATGACCTCCATTTGCACAATGACATTACTTCAAACAAAAAAAGGGGTTGCTGTCAAGCCTCTGAGGTGATCAATGCCTTTCAAACAACCCCTCATTGCCCATTTTGTGTTTGCATGGCTAAATCAATACTCCAAATAAAAAATTCATACCTGAAACGCAAATGAAAGTAAGAGGAGAATGGCAGTGCTTTTTATCCCGTAAGTCCTACTGCACATAACTTCAGCTCTGACTGGCCTTATCTTTTATCCTAAGAAGTGGGCACCGTGACATTGAAACTGGATTAGGCGAAATACTTTCTTAACGTCACGTCCAGAGTTGTGTTCTTCCTGTTTCACACATCTTGGAGTTGCATCATATTTGAACCTAGAACAGCTTCATCCTTCTGAGCCTGGAAAAACCCATTGCTAGTTAACATAATCCAAGCAGCAATTCTATTTCCTCTACAACATACTTGGCAAAACGTGGTAGCATATGTAATTATTTCTCGTGACATGCTTGTGCTCCAAACCTACATGGATGTGCTCCAATGTCATTAAAAAAAAAAAAAAAGAGCTGAGAAGAGATGAACATATATAATTCAACATTGTAAGCTCCAAAGTTCTTTTGGGGATTGTTTTAAGCAGACCTAAAATACTTACTTATGATACTACATATGACTGATGCCTGTTATAGGTTTAATTATAACACTGTATAAGTGAAAATGGCATCGCTTTAAAACACAGTTGAGTCCAAAGAGTCACAGCGAGTGGAAACTTTCATCTTGCACAGAGCCAGTTTGCAATTTTCTGAAAACCTGCCATTGTACACCAATGTACCCAGATGATACAGAGTCATTTCCATAGCAACAACTCTCTGTCCCTGCTTTTCAGGCTTTGTTGTGACTCAATGTTAGTTGTAGCATCTTCAAATATAAATTTCCATAGTCATTTGTAGGGACATACTTCCCTCAGTTGCATTTCTAGTATTGATTAAATGGTGAAAACATAAATAGCAAAAAAGGTCCCTGTGTGCACAGAGAACCCAGAGGGCTTATGCAAATGTTCAGCCTTGTGTCATACAGACACAGCTGTTCCTCAAACAAATTGGTGAGATGATGCGCTCTTTACTCCATCCAAAACATTGCCATTTCGACCAGCTGACTGTTGGTCAACCAAGTCGCTTTGCTACAAGCTGGTCTGCTGTTGAAACAGGTGACATGCTTAAACCCCCCGGATCCCGATGGGGGTTTGAGGGGTGGGAAGGTGGGGAGGGGGGGTGTTGGCCCAACAGTTGACAGCATCCAGTCTACACTGGGATGCTGTTTCAGACACATCCCACAAATGCCTGGTCTACTTTCTGTTTGCTGTCCAGGAAAGAAGATGAGATAGATGCAGGAATCAGACAAAGGGACATCATAGATCAGTTTTCAGCCCATGGGGTTAAGGTTCTGACCTATAACAGGGTGCAGCCATCACTATCACCGTCATCAAACATCATAGGATTTGGGCGGGTCTAAAACAGACACTGGCACTTGTGTTACATTCTACCATGAAGTCCAGACAGACACATTCACATCGTCACAACTTCACCCTACAGACAGTTTTTTTTTGTTTTTTTTTCACTGTGAATCTTTAGGTATATTCTTCCTCTTATTGTACTCGATAAAATTCCACAAAGTCATTTTCATAAACGCACTCTTGATTTAAAATAAGCATAAAGAAACCTTTTCCTTTTAACAGATGACTGTTGAAACGTCTGTCAAACTGAGTGCATGCATCATTATGAGAATCGTTACGCTCCCAAAATAAACTGTCAAAAACACATCCATCTTCATTTCTGCAACTTTTTTAATAACAACAGACCCACGGTTCAACACAAGCATGCATTTACTTTCAGCCTCCACACAAAGTGCCTCTCTATTGTTTCCTCTAAAAGCGATAATGCTTTCTTCCAAAAAGGCAAAATACAGTGATTTTCTTGTCTTCGAGATTAGCATTAAATAGCATTAGGAAGTTTTTTTTTCTTCTTATCACAATAAAAATGTGAATGAACTAAAAAAAAAAAAAAAAGTACATAAAGCAAAATCATTTATAAAACCCGACTCTGCTGCAGCAGCCAATTTACACGTTTAAAAGAGCCATATTAATTAATTCGTTCTGCCATTAACATTGAATGTATTCAACAACATTATCTTGGCTCTTCTACTTGTAGACACTGTGTTCACTGATGAGAAACATGTGTAACCCTGGAGTGGAGCTGCATGGTCAGTATGTTGACATCCTGACTAACACTATAGTCTATTTCCATTGATGACTTCAATGTTAAGAGACTTTTGCCACAGTCTCCACACGCATATGTTTGTTATGTACGTTAGAGGTGTTCTGCTGTCCTCGCCCGTACACTACACCCTGTAAAATCAGTAGCAATTAGCAGAATGAGAAAGATTTACTGTATAAAAAGACAGCAGTACAGCGGGTACAGTGGAAGTGGACCTGTCACTATGTTGACATCTCTGCTATTAGAGGAACATTCTCAGGTGCAGGGGCTGGCTGTCTCCAGTGTTTACCAGGAAGCATCATTAGCCTGGCGTCTCACAGCCTTAAAATGTCATATATCCACAGTAATGAACTGTGAGAGCGCGCACTATTCCCAAACTTCCCCACTGCAGTGCCTACATTAATCCAAAAGCTCAAACTCTGCAACCGGAGTCCCTCCACTCATTAACAGTGGCAGATATCAAGATAGGAATAATGAGGAAGTGCCCGCAAGTCAGGACATATATTAAAGAAATGGAAGAAGCAGGGGAGGGAGAGAGAGGGAGAGAGGAAGAGAGAGAGAGAGAGAGAGAGAGAGAGAGAGAGAGAGAGAGAGAGAGAGAGAGAGAGAGAGAGAGGGAGAATAAATCCTGTCATAAATGGGAAAATACCCCCGAGAAATGGCCCGGGCTCAGATGACAAACAGCATGCATTCATATTGTTTGGAGACGGTGACAGCCTCTTCTTCTAGCGCCAGAAATGTAATAATAAAAATGTACACTAGAACTTCTGTATAGTCTAAACAAAATGCACAACAAAGGCTGCTTTCATACAAAAAAAAAAAAAACACTGCGTTTCTGAAAAGCGTGAAGGAGATTCGCCGGTAGACGATGGCTTTTTACGCAGCTTTTATCCTAATTAAAAGTAAAAAAAGAAAAGAAATGGAAGATGTAATATTTAGGCCACTGTTGTATTTTACAATTTAATACACGTTGGATTACAACATGTACAGCAGAAGGGGTGCAGAGTCATTATTTTTTTACTGAAGTTCATGGTTATTTGATGGTTTTTCAGGCTCAGCTGCAGTGCTTCAGGACAATGTGTCAGAAATTAGAGACTTATCCAAGTATCACTACAGTGACATTAACTTCCTCCTCTTCCACTATAGGGAACTTTTGTTTGTGGCGGGTAAAGGCAACAATTGCTGTCAGGAAATATAGCAGGTAGTTGAGTCGAACGCGTTTGACAGCTTTATTCCATATTCTGCTTGTCTGGAACGTGACATGCCCTCTAGGACACGTTGGAGTTTCAGATAACTCACTAAGGTTTACATTGTGAGAGGATGGTATGACTGTAACTTGAAGTTCTTCCTCACATAGGTACTATATGGATCCTCTTGAGTGTTTCATCATTGTTGTCCTCAGACAGTTGCTTTACTTGTCAGCGGGGTAGTTGTATTGTCATCTCAGATACAGAACATGTATAAACCATAGACTGTACACAGTGCTAAGATGGATGTCATGACAACCTTCCAAATGTGAACTCAAAACATCTTCTTCTCCCCTGTGGAGGTTCACTGCAGCATAGATCATGGAGCCCACTCCCTCAGTATTAACCATAAAGACCAGACATCCACTGTCCACCAAAACCATCTACTGATGTAAACTGTTTAATACCTGTTGATCCACTAATTCTATCAATACATGTCAAGAATATGTCAAAAATAAAATACAGTTATTCATCTTTTCATGGTCATCAGATATGACCCATTTGGACGTCCAGAGGCTCCGTAGTTACCGTGGAAACACCATCATCTTCTACAACATCGACTCACCAGTAAAACCTATTTAGTTGGAACAATGACAGTGGATGGACACACTTAATTTATGGTCAATTAATGCTTGAAAAGTCATTTTTTCTTCAGTTTTCTGTTTTTGATATAATAACCCTTAACTTTAATCTGAACTTTTATGGACATCTACATGATCAGCAAATTAAATATAGGAAAATACCCGATTTTCACTGAAAAATTACAAAATACAGATGATAATATCATAATAAATATTGATAAATCACTCAAGAAAAATTACATAAAGAGAAAAATTCATTTGGGAACTACCACAAAAGTAGAACTGGGTCCCTATGGGTTAACTAAATGGACCTGGACCACCACAAGTTAATAATTCCCAAGGTGATTTTTGTTGTTATATTAAGATTTCATCATTCAAGTCACAATCATTCTGATCAGTTTGGGTTTAACAAGTTATTTGATGATTTACAAATCAGCATATGACAGCTGTGATGAACGACTGCTGTCCAGGTGTCTTTTCTATGAAGACACTGTCATCAAAATGCATCAGTAACAACACAGTTCCTGTAACACTGATGCTTGATATTCACTTTATCATGGTGCAGGAAGTAGTATGCTACAATATGGTTTAACCCTTTAAACCCATTGCCTAAAACGGTCCATCTGGACTTTTTTTTCTTATTTTGACTATAAAAAGGTTAGAAAATATGCTGTGAGTGAGTCCTTTTGCCCATTTTTCCAGAGCACCTAGAATTTTCAAAATCTAGCAGTCATTTACAATGTACTGCATGTTATAATACTGCTAAAACAGCTTCTTCTCCATCTTCTAGTACAGGCTGTAACGTCTCAGGTTTCAGAAACTGCTGGAATTTTTCCAATTGCACAAACAGTGAAAGAGTTACAGCCATCCAAAATACATATGTGCAGCATGTGTCATTGAAGACACATCAGGTTTTAAAGAGTAAAAGATCTGAAAAACCGAAGGCTACAGCTCAGATGTTGTGCTTCTTATTGTGCTCTACAACATCTCAGGATTTTACAAGAGTCCTCATCTGCACAAACAACACATCCATCATAGACTGACGAGATAATATCAATTTCATAGCTGAACAAAACTTTCCTGTGCAGCCATTGACAGAATATTGTTTTTCATTCCAGAGCAGTACATTGTGTTGCAACTCCTTCCACTCCTCCATTATCAATATAATAGATGATGCTGCAACTACTTGATCAAACAGTATAAACGTACAAATATGTACTGCATAAATGTTTTTATCTAATCCTCTAGTTCTAAGCATTATTAGCAAATAAAAAAGTACCATAGGGACATAGACAAAGAGATCATATATGCTGAGATGAATGAAAGCAGATGAAAGAAAAGAAACAAAATCAACTAGCAAATAGTAAAGCAAGAAATACATGTGGCAGAAGATAATCACAGTGTCACAGTTGGGTGGATGTTGTAACGCATTTCTACGGCTGCATTTTTCCTATTGTTAGATAATATTTTGGATTATACACAGGAGGTGAAATGTCAGTTTGACCCATCAGGACACATGCATGCCAGGAGAGTGTTTTGGGATGAGGTAATTTTCCCAAAAAATGTGAAATTAGCTTAAATTTATGAAATTAAATTGCATCTTGTCACTTTAAACTCAGATTCATCTATCATTTAACTATTGCCACTATATTGTTTCATTTATTCTCTCCATCACCTGCTGCTTATAGTCATATTGTATGTTTGTAGTTACATTCTATTTTCTATTATTTCTATATTTCTATTTTTCTACTATATTCTTTGTTGAATTGTGGGTCTTAGAGTTACAGTTTTCTGAATGTGCTGAATATATGGTAAAACTGACAAATAAAGTTGACTTTAACTTGAAAGATTTTGCTGAAAATTTCCATTTGTAAATGACCCGTAAAACAGGAACATTCTGAACTGAAACTCTCAAACTCTAAAGCCCAAACTCACAGACTCTGAACCATATTTCCTTTTAGTTCTCTTTGAGTTTTAGGGCTGCCCAACATTATGAGCATCCACTTTCTTACAGGATTTGCTTGATTTAACTTTGCGTAGTTCATTTGTCAAACATTGGAAAAGTGCTCAAACAAATAAGAGCAAACAAACAAACAAGCATACTGTGTGCACCATTATGCCTTAATGTAGAAAGAAATACTACAATAAGGAATAAAAAAAAAAACAACATTAAATCAGAGGAGTGCAAGCTGAGGCTATATTATGCACCTCATTTATTTGTGAACTACCTTCTTTCATTTTTGCTTAATGGTGCTGTTTTAACCCCTGAAAGGAAAAATACAACAAACAGATTATTGGGTAATTACCCTGTTCCACATATTACACTGTATTACCTGCAGTAGATCACCATCTGCATGACAACAACCAGCAGAACTAGCACAGAGCTGCTATGCATAATTTAGTTCAGATGGGTTTTTTTAATTATTATTATTATTATTTTCTTTTTGTTTATTTCTTGAGACTAAAATAATTGTTTTGTGTACTTCTGCAATATCGGGCCATGCTGACTGCAGGTAGGAAATTAACTATGAAATATCTCATACAACCATAGCTCAAGCAGGTCTCATAAGTCCCTAAACCCACTACAGTATGTATATATAATATATTTTGGATATTTCAAGGTAATGTTACATGATTAATCATCTGTGCTTTTATTATTTGTACCAATTGCAAACCCCTGCTTTTCTGCATTCAATCACATGCCAGTTGATGCTGTGAGGGTTTTAGTGAGTAGGCCTTAATAGGAAAATGGCCCATTGTGTTTTTTTGTGAAATATATCAGCTTCATTGTATCAGAAACGCTCGCCGCTTTGGAAATATGCAATCACCTGCGAGGCAAAGATAATTGTATTACTAATTAGCCAAGCTCATTTCAAGAGAAATACAAGCTTTGTTATGGGCAAAATGTTAGGCTCCATCACAAAAAGGAAAACAATGGTCACTGCATGGCGTCGATGAAAAATACAACCTGCTGTTCAATAGCACACACACCACCGCACTGTCACAAGCCTTTCAGCCACCGTGAAAGCTTCTATTCAGGAAAATATGGTAAAAAAAAAAAAAAACAAAAAAAAAAACATCCTGCTGCACTGAAAGATATACAAACAGTATGTATACTGTTTGAGTTTCCGTCTGTGTGGCAGAACTGATGGTAAATGGTTAAAGCTATTTATACAGCCCGTGTTTACATCAGTCTAGACTCCAATCAGTTTATCTCCCAGCTGCTGCTCTTACTGACAACTTGTTCCTCTTATCACCTCCACACTCAATCTCCTGCGTCTCATGTGGCTGGAGCGAAAAAAGGCTCACATTCATTTACATCCAGGACAGCTCTCATTAGTAAGCTCATATTGATAAGTATACTGGATTATTGTAATTTGACAGAAGTAATACAACCCTAAAAGCGGTTACTAATGGAAGGGAAATTGACTGTGGGGAGAGTTGTTGGGCTTTAGTAACATTTCAGGAGTGCTGATGTACATAAATATTAACAGAGGCCCCAGTTTGTTGCCCAGGCACTGTGTATGGGTGTGTATTTATGCAGCGTGCACTTGTGTGATTATTACCCGAAGCGATGAGGAGGGTTTGTTTTTTTTTGGGGTTTTTTTTGTGAAGTCACAGTGTCTGCGTTCTGTCTTGCTCTAAGATCACTCCAGTACAGCTCCATCCTCAAAACAGATGCCCTATAATTCAGTTACATGTCAGGCAGCATCCATGGCATTACTCACTGCATTAGCTGAAATGATAGATTTATTTCTGTTTCTTTATGGACAACAAATATTCATAAAAAACAAAAAACAAAAAAAAAAACGAAGAAAATGAAGAGAGGGAGTGGGTGCTGAGAGGAAGCAGGAAAAAGAAGACATTTTCAGATAGGGGTAATTACAGATGGGGAGTGGAAATTATTTTCTCCAATTTCTATATACTATTTTGTGTAGATGGTAAATTTCAAAATAATGTTCCTGTTCTTTCTTTTTTATCATGATTCTTTATTTTTATTTATTTTTGTTTTGACAATAAGAGGAAAACTCACAACAAGGAGATGACTGTACCTTTGGTTATTTCATTAATTCTTTTGGTGCAACATTTTCTCTGCATTTTCTCTTATGTAATAAGAGCTAAGCAAAATGTACACACACACACACACACACACACACGTATTTGTTTCCTTATAGTCTGTTCAAGAGTGTGAAATTAACTTCTTTTTTAGTGCCTAGCTTTCAGTGTTCTGTAAGTTGCTGAGTTGTTCGAAACAGGCAATTTCTAAGGACAAACCATCGAACAAGATGCATACATTAAAACACTTGGACTTTTCTCATTAAATGCCACCGCAGCTCCGTTAGCCTCTCAAAGTTGAGCTGCAGCGGGGCATTGGCTTTGATTGCTTCTCGGTGTGGAGTGGAGCTGCAGACCCACACACAGGCAGGCAGTGGGCAGGTGCAGGAAAAGGCACTGATAATTGGCTAGCTGGCGTGGTCGGGCCTCCAGTGGGGCTGGGCTGTGACTCCTGAGGAAGACACACAAAATGAGCTACTGCATCAAAAATTGAGGTTGGCAACCTCGATGCACGTCTGGGCGATTTTTCAAATGAACATTTCTCGGTCCCAGAGGAAACCACGGTGCTCTTGCTATCATAAGCAATTGGAATAGCAATGGACACAAAATTCTTTTTTTTTTTTTTCTCCCTGGCATGCATAAGTAGGTTGGGCAAGAGGGCAAGCTATGATGTTCAAAGGGTGGCTGATAAGAAAGCAGGAACAAAGACAGACATGTGTTTTGGGTTTTTTTTTTTTTTTTTTGAAGAACTTAGGATGGCATATTTTTTAACGCTGCTTTTTTCCCTTTAAGCTTCCCATTTCCTTTTCCTGTTCTCTTACAGAATGAAAAGAGATCAGAGAAATAGGCTTTGAGTTTTAATAAGAACTGTAAGGGCTGAGTGTTGCATCCTGCTGCCACAGAGCTTTGAAGGCCCAGAGCAGAAATAGCTCCGTTTTCAGATCAGAGCTCCTAAAGCTGTTTTAAAATTTTGATAAATGTTACTCTAGACAAGTGTGTTACCATCCGTCTTTAATCTACACCAGCTATTATAAACCGTGGATGTGGACTGATTTCATAAAGCAGCTCAATATATCAAGTATTTCATCTTTTTTTTGTCTTCTTTCTTTTTTGTCACGACAAAAACTATGAAAGTGTAATTTGACTAGAAGTGTTTGATCAAAATGTTTGGAGATTGGATTTACCTGCTGAGACGTTTTAGGAGGTGATGTAGTCTCTGGAGAACCACACTTTTACCTACCTCACCTGCACTAGAAAAGAGGATGAATGAATGGAATACATTTACACATTTACACACAAATGCAGCTCGTGAAAATGAGAAAGGAGAATTTTCAAGAAGTTGTTAGCATACGCAAACAAATCCACCCCCGTACTGTCAGCTGCAGTCTCCCAGTATTTATACAGTAAATTCACATACATTTTGTTCTACGTATTATTTTACCTTTTACTGCATTCATAATCAGTGCATTTATTTTGTTGCTAGGGAAAACATAACAACATCAACTTTTTATATATATATAAAAAAAGAAGACAAAACTGTCACGACCAGCAGATGGCAGTCCTTTTGATGGAAAACAATTAATTGAGTTGGCGGTTCCTTTGGCAGACACTGAATGAAATACGTTGGCTGTGAACAGTTTCTTCAACATTTTTGCTCCTTGGAAAGTCCATTAGTCAACAAAATGTAATTATAATGTGAAAACAAAACAGTATGTGGGCAGTCTAATGTTTCCTACGTCTTGGGCACACTGTGCATGACAACTACCTCACCGCAGTGTTTCATCTCGTTGATGTGCGTGTACATTGTAAAGACTAAAAAGACTTGTATTTCTTTTTTTAAAGAACTTTACAGTGTGTCATATTCACCTGTTTGCACACATAGACATTCACACAGCAATGAAAAAACCACAAGGATCAACTTGGTGATCAGTGTGTTGCTGCAGGACACGTGCGGACAGAGGTCAGGGGTCAAACTGCCCACTAGACTTCCAGGTTGTGTAACTAACTAACCGCTCTTCCTGAGACATCCGCCCACATAGATGACAATTTACATGCACACTCATATCCCACAGGTGTCATGTGTATTCCACTTGATTTTTTCGGTTTTTGTTTTTCCTCATTGAGCATTTTCCAGTTCAGACTTGTCAGTATTGTAGCTGTTTTCTGAGGATTCATCACACATGTATGCAGCACATTCCAAAAAATAATCTTATTTATGCATTTTACTCCAGGGTGGAACACATTATTGTCGTGGATGAACCCGAAGAAAAGTTCTAGATCTTGGTTGAATGGAAAAACTCACCTATCATTAAACAGTATCACAGAGGATACGAAGAGATTTAAATATATTAGCGCATGTTTTCTAGTGGGTGTTTGAAGGGACTACGTAGGTAGGCTGGGTTCACACTGTGGAACATCTGCCACTAGTGGAACACTTTAAAAATCTTAATTCTTAATGCACAGATGCATGTAAACATCAATATTAGAGGAACAGTCATAACAGCTTCTTCAGAATATTGTCTCTTTCGGAATTAACAGAATTAATGAAAAATTGGAATCTTTGTGGGTATGCAAACACATTATTTTCCTCCTTTGATGATTTACAGTATGTTGAAACCATAGTGAACAGAGTTAGTGGGAGCTATGATACCAACAACAGACCTTTTCACTGTTTATTTCTGCTAATAAGTCCCATGCAGGCTGTGTGTTCCCTGTCAACAACACACACACAAAAAAAACCTAAAAAAAAAATAATAATAAAAAAAAATATATATATATATATCGACCAGATGCAATTTAATACAGTAAATACACATACATTTCTGTATAGTGTCCAAGGACTACAAGTAAAGAAAACACTCACTCAGTCTATGCATCACTGACGTTTTTAAAGCCTAATAACAGTGTTTTAAATGCTGGGGTCCTACAGGGATATATCCTCTCACTCTTTTTTTTTTTTCTTCAGTACTATGAGTGAGCTTATACAGAGGTGGGAAAATGTTTCCAGAGACAAAAGAAAGAAAGAGAGCAAAGAAATACAAGGGATTTAATGTATGTATGTATGTATACATGTATCTATTTATTTCTCATTAACAAGAGAAATAACAAAACAAATTTTGACAGTTTCTACATCTCATGCCCTGAATGTGTTTTAAGGAGCATTATCTTGCTGAAATATCCAGTTTCGACCTCAACGGAACAGAGCATGTGCAGACGAGAACATGTAGGTTTGGAGAATGGCACAATACTTGGCAGAGTTCAATAACATAAGAATGATTTTTAATGCCATATATTACAAATGCATAGCGTGTCCAAAAGCTTTTTTATTTATTCATTTATTTATTTATTTTTAATCGCCACTATTTAACAACAATGATCTGACAGTATTAAAATATGCAAATGACATGGTTTTGGTGGCCAACCTGACATAGGAACACTTCCAGTCCAAATACACTCAGTGGACACCATGGTTCCAGCAGAGTTTCAATGAACTAAATGTCAACAAAGCAAACTGTCCTGTAGTGGGTCCTGGGGATGTGACACCCAACACCTCCTGTCTCTGATCCAGTCAGGCAGGAGAGGCAGGTGGTGAAACAGGTCAGGACCTTTAAGTACCTGGGCCCTGAGACGGACCACCACCTGTCCTTTACACAGCACACAGACGCAATCTATAAAAAGACTCAGCAACACATGTTCTTTCCGTGGAAGCGAGGCTGAAGGACATTTTATCAGTAGGATATCAGTTACTCATCAAATCTGTCCTCACTTTCAACATAGCATGCTGGTACAACTTCCTCACACTGACAGAGAAATGCAAGAAAAAAAAAAAAAAGAACTTGCAAGAAAGCTTAATTTTACAACCAACCTGCAGATGTGGATTTGAGCTCCACTCCAATCCACATCTTAGATCTTCACAGTAAAAGAGTAAAAAGAAAGATTCAATCACTGAGGTTCGTTCACACCCCCTTCAGCACTTCTTTCAGTTACTCCCTTCTAGCAGTAGCTAAAGAACACCTTCGGCCATGAAAACATGTAAAAACTCTTTCATCCCTGCTGCATCGCCTATTTTAAACAAGGTCAACTAGACTATCAATACTTATTTTAAAGCAGCCTGCGTCTGTTTTTTTATTTAGTTATTTATGTGATGCTTGTTTTTTAATGTCTAGGTGAGTCATTCATTCAGCTGTGATGGTTCTATTCGTCAACAAAAAACAAACAAAAAAACAATGTGTGATGTGATAGAGAGGGCTTTAAGGTTTAATAAATAATATGCAATAAAACATAATTTTTGAACGGCAAATAGAAATATATCCTCCTGAGACCCGCCTTTGAGTTTTTTTGTTTAGTTTTTTGTCCATGTTTGTGTGCAAGAGTTTCACAGCTTTATTAAAAGGAGAAAAAATAAAAAAGCTGTCCAATGCAAAGGTCATTCATTTTACATAAATAAATAAATACACAAATGTATCTGAACAAAATTGTTGCATCATGTTGTTTTCACTCAAAATGATTATTTTTTTCATTCAAAAAAGCAGAACCTTGTACTGTCCTGGTGTTTAATAAGTGAACATGTCTCAGTATGTGGTGTTTTGAGCCTTCTTGCTTTTAAAATCACCCTGAACTTTGCCGCCCTGATGATAAACTACACGCTACTTTATCATCAGGGTCGCACAGTTTCATCCCGATTCATCTACGTCGTGAAATGTGTTTAGAAAAAGTGGTGTTAATGCATCTGATCAGAGGTGAGCAGCCGACCTGCCCTCCTAAAGTAATCATTTTACAGCAGGTTCATCTGAAGTTCCATTCATAACCACCAGATTCCCACTGGAACACAGATGTTACTTTATTAAACATCTGAATCTAAAATCACGTATTGGAACGACAGCTGCAATTGTTCTTTTTGTCAGGGAAGTGTGTTTGGTTTAAAAGAACACTTCAGGGTTTCACTTCTCTGTGGAGACAAAGTGACTAAAATATTCTAAATATAGCATACACTCACTATTCTTATTATTTTTTTATTATTATTATTATTATTTATATTATTATTATTATTATTATTATTATTATTTGAAGGTAGACTTTTTTTAGGTGGTAAAATGGCACAAAAATCCAAACTTTCAGGCTCTGACAGGGTTGTGCAGAGGCGTCTTGTCATTCTCTGTCATGAGGACGTCCTTGAACTAGTCCGGTCTCACACATCCACACCTCACCCCTCAGCCCCTCCCCATCCCCTCCTCAACCTCTTTCCGACTTCCTAACACTTTTCAGAATCCTGCAGTGGGTGATGTTAGAGTCAGAGCCGAGCGAATTCACACTCTAACAGTAACAATGTATTTTTGGTTTGAAACAGTAGACAGACAGCCGTGTCCGAAGTGTGTCCAAACTTGTCACATAGATAGATAGATAGATAGATAGATAGATAGATAGATAGATAGATAGATAGATAGATAGATAGATAGATAGAT
>JAPQRQ010000019.1:1663158-1674671 GCA_037367365.1 Apogon talboti | reverse complement strand
CAATTATTGACATGTATTGATAGGATTAGTGGATCAACAGGTATTAAACAGTTTAGATCAGTGGATGGTTTTGGTCGATGGTGGATGTTTGGGTCTTTATGGGTTAAATCTCCCAAGTATAACTACAACATCTCACAGAGAGCTTTGCATCATGAGTTGTTTCCAGCACTCAGGTTTGTGGGCTATTGAGTGTATTTAAGTTAATTTATGTTCATTATTTAGAGTCTGTCAATACTTTAAGTGTCTGATTATTCCTTTTTAATCAAGGGCCTAAACAGCCGCCGGTGACCAGAAGCATCAAACTCTACTAATCCAAACGGTTTCATTCCTTCCAAACCACAAATACTATCATTGCAGTTTGGCAATTTAGGTAAAATGCAGTTTCTTAGCTTTTCAGCAGCATCTGATATGCCTAATTGGACGTTCAGTCAAAGTGAAAACATGGAAATAATCAAATTCTGTAGCATTGATTCACCAATAAAACCCTTGTAGTTTGTCAAGTGGAACTGGTTGTGGACGCTTGTTTTTATGTTCAGTTACTGATACACTTCTCTGCTTTGCTATAATAACTGATGGAGTTTTTAGAAACATCTACATGGTCAGTAAATTAAATATGAGAAATTACTTTATTTTCACTGATGAATAATGAATAGTTATTACTCATTTCGGGAAATATTGTCAGTAGAGAACAATTCATTTGAAAGTCAACACAAAAATACTTCTTTAACGGTTAACCTGTAGGAGTCTGTGTATGTTTATATACATAACAAACAAAACCATCCAATATATTTTAATGGATACTGGATATAATTGAATATGTGTAGTTTTACAATGATACTTTGCTGAAACAACAAAAGATGATGTTATTGTAAGAAGTGTAGAATAATTAGTTGTTTATTATAAAGCTGTAAAGGGATGGGCTGTTATAATCTAGGACATTAATATGAAACACTTGATTCTGCAATACAAGTAAATAATTTAATACCACTATAATTTGAAGTGAAAATAGAGCACTATTTAGTCCTACACAGTGTAAAGGAAAAAGTAATTGGAATTAGAATAAATAATATAATAGAAAACCCATCCTCTTCCCTGGCACCATGTTATGTTACTTTGGAACTTTGACTGATTTGTTTTATTAGTTCACTTGGGCAGCATGAATCCCTGCCAATTTCATGTGCTGAATAATATTCTTTTGGTTACATTTGTTTGTAAAGTAATTGACTTTTATTAAACTCTCTTTTTGGTTCACTCCCCATACGCATTCTTTTTATTTGTTAAGGCTCATGAGCCAGGCCATGAAATGTAAAAAGTAACCCCAGCACATCTCCGTTATTTACCTCCCAGTGTAGCAGAGAGCAGGAAGTGGGTTCCGTATTTCCTGATAATATTGTCCGTGATGGCGACCAGACTGGGCCTCCTGCCCAGCTGCCTAATGGTTTGGAGGAACTCGGGGTCCAGTGGCAAGGAATAGCCATTGTTCTCTTGTCTCTCCAGGGCCAGGCTGTTCACCTTCCAACGGCCAAACTCCCTGCAATGTCAAACAAACACACGCTCGGTGTAAATAAAGGACACACAACATGAATGCTGTATGTGCACATGTTGGAGAATGGACATGTGTTACAACGTAATATTATGGACACAACAGAGGATGCATTCAGAGAACCGCTCCAACACTGTAAAAAATAATAATAAACTAAAAGGATCTATTCTGAGATACATGAGGGATACAATGACGAGACTAAATCTGAACTCTTGTTTTGTATTTCCTGAAAAGAAGGAAAAGGACACAGCTTGCACCTCACAAGGAGGCTCATAGTTGGATCTGCTCCGTGCCGGGTAGAAAATACGATGTCTGCATGACCTCTAAGTGAATCCACTCTTTAAAAGATGAATAGTCTCATGCTGTTTCTACCTCCGGCTCAGAGAATTGCTTTGCACCATAGTGAAAAACATTGTGTTTTTCCTCCAATTTTAAATAATAGCAAAATTTTTCCTCATCTCCAGTTACTTTTTTTTTGTGTTGCGTTGCGGTTCGACGGCTGTAATCGCGGACGCGGTCTCTGCTGCTGTTTTGAGGGGGGGAACAGGCTGAATCTGAAGCTGAAGGTGTTTGATATTCAGCCTGGCCTCGGAGCACACCAGCTGCCTTTATCTACCAAGTGCAGTGTGAACATTGCTGCTTGATGCAAAGATTAGCATTCAAATACAGCTGGTAATAAATTTGGTATTACCCCTGAACTGGCAGGGGAGAATTTGAGGGCTTCCTTTTCGACGCTGCCTGAAGTGAAGTGTTAAGACCATGTGGGTTTAATGTATTCTAGATTTTTATCACACCCTCCAATCAATGCATAAAGCAATGAGTACGGGGTAAACAATTAACCGCTATGATGGGCAAAGTTTCTGAGTACACACAATAATTCTAACAATACTTCTTTTGGACGTGGTTGAAGCCAACCACATTGGCAAACACTTCCTATTTGAACATTCTGCAGACATTTTTTTAGAGGCTGTTTATGGTTGGAATAAAGCTTAGATGGTACATCTGCTCTGCTGGTGAGATGTGCAGATGGATGACAAATTAAAGGAAAAAAAACAGAATGAAGAGTCTTAGTAAAGTGTTGGACTCCATGCATTCCTCCAGAACAGCTTCAATGCTCCTTGGCATTAACTTTACAGTCTGTGAACTCCACTGGAGCCATGAACGCTTCCTTCTAAGACTCATTCTAGTTCAGGGGCCACATTCAGACTAATATGATCCAGTGAAATAATAACAGTAAAAGAAGTAAAATGACCTCATAATAATGTTTACATCTACAAATGTGAATAACATGAACAACCTCAAACGTGTTAAGAAAAACAACTGCAATTCTAAAAATATTCTGCCTCAGTTTATCATTTACACATGTACATTAGAACTTATGGATCACAGTGGAGCTACAAAGGCACAAAACATTTAGTAACAGGCAGAAAATTGTAAAAATTACACTTACTTCTCTTAAGACATTTCAAGTTGTTCATATTTGTTCAGGTCACTTTTTTTTTGAAAGGATAGTTCGCTAATGTAAACATATTCATGTAGTTTTAGTTTGTTTTTTTTTTTTACACTAAAACAAAGAGAATATTTGCCCTTGTCATTATTTATAGATTAATTATGATAGTATTTTACTGGTATGATCCACTTTAGATCATATTGTTCTGAATGTGGAACTAAAATAATCATCCTTGATTGTTAACATCTCAGTGTAATTTTTGTATTTCACAAAGTCATCCTAGGGCCTGATTGGGCCCTTTGGCGGCCCGGTTTTGGCCCACGGGCCACATGTTTGACACCTGTGTTTAGAGAAATATCTGCAATGCATTGGTCCAAAATTCATTTGAGATCTAGTGTCTGTGATCTGCTGTGTGTAGAATATCATATCATTTCCAAACTCATGAAAATATTTGGTGAGTCCTCGTACCAATTCACACTTTGTCCCATCACTGGAGAAGGGTCTGGCTGACCCCATCACTGTTCTGAAATACTGGACAAAGCCTCCATGGCTTTTCTGTACTTCATTAAACCAATTACAATTATCTCGGTCGGTGGTAAGCCAAGGTTGCACTGACATGGCTAAATTCCCACGGGGGAGGGGGAAGTGTGAAAACTGTAACAAAACATGGAAAATAGTAACAAAAAGGGAGAAGGAAGTAGATTGAAATAATAATTACCAGACATATTCCAATAGATTCATGAATCAAACTACACAACCATTGGCATCATTCTTTGTCATGCACAGACGTGTGTTATCAGCGACTGAGCGGACGCCTCTTACACAAAAACAGCAAATTTATGATAAAGACTAAATCTTTCATGAGGATGAAATTGATTATATGACACTACGTGGTGAGGAAACTGTTTGCATCACTGAACAGACTCAACAGCTATTAACCTACATATTAATGTTCACAGGATTAGCAAACCTGACTAAATATGCATGTGCATGAAACGCAGACAAAGGTGGTGCTCACATTTGTTCGCCTCGGTGGGTTTGTTTCCATAAATGTATTTAATATGCATTTGGAAATTTTACAGTACAAATAGTCCATAAAAAAAAAAGGCAAAATTTTTGCAAACAGATTTTTCACTTCCAACAGGTGTCTTTTGTAAGAAAATATGCAAAGACGAACTCAAAACACGATTTTTAATGAGTTCTGTTGTCAAAAACATTTAACTAATGTAACTGCTGGGTACCTCTTCCCACATATTCCATAAATTGTGAAACATGTCTGATAATATAGGTCATGGAGACACATTATACCTGTAAAAAGTCGTCACAGCCATGTTAGGTCGAACACAACAGAATACTCTGCTTCTTCTACCGTGTTTATCAGCACCATGTGTAACGTAACCTACAGTGACACCTGCTGGCCACATAGCACAGTCTACACTATTCACTCCATGGAAACGCTTAGAATTTTACATTTACATTTTTGCAAATTTCCAAAAGTCTGCTTTAAATTCACCTGACATTATATGGAAATGCAGTTATCCATGCCTGTTTAATGCAGTTATGCAGTCTACTGTGGTAACTCTCATTTCAAGAAGCATACAGCAACACATTTAAATACATTTAAAATTTATATGCAATTTTGGGAACTTTGGAAAAGTGCCTCAAATGCTGAAATGCGCACATTTTCCTCCTTTTTTTTTTTTTTTTTTTTTTTTGCCAAGATGGTGAGTCAAGTAATGTATTCTACATCGCAATACAGTGTTATAGTAACATCATTTAGTAACTTTTAAACTGTTAGACTGTTTTTTAGTAACAGTCAATTTGTAGCAACCTCTCCTGTTTTTTTTTTGTTTTTTTTTTATTATAATTATTTATTTATTTATTGGTGCATTGTGTCGCCTGGTAATATTAGTCCCATATGAACAGGACTTCAGACAGACATGCTTAAACACCATCATTTCTCGCACCAAAGAACGGCCAAGATTAGGAACTGCTTTCCGATGTCTCTTTATAACCCAGAGACACATATTTATTCCCTCATGCAAAGACACATACCCACACACACACACACATGCACACACACATATACACACCCTGCAGCTGCAAACAACTAAACAAAGCTGCCCTTGCTACAAGAACTTTGCTTTCGCCTGGAATATCACGGAGCCCCATGGGTACGGGCCTGCTGCCAATCAATTTCCCACCAATAACAGTGACCCCTCGAGAAAAATACAAAATAGAAAACACCTCATTAAGGCCTGTTTCATGTCAATGTTTCTCCATAACGAGCGGCCATTAGTGCTTCTCTCCGTCTACTGGGGCCGGCTGAAGAGGGGAGCAGTGGAGAGAGAAAGAGGACAGCTTAACTGTGATCGACACTCCGCCTCGCTGCGCTTCTCGCTGATGGACATTTATGAAGGGTGCCACAGCTGAACCGGAGGACACAGCGCAGACACCCATCATCGCATACATCCGCCAAGACTTCAGTTCAGCGTCGCCCATAGGCACTCGAGAAATCCGGCGTTCTGTGGAACTCTGCAGGTTTTGTTTCACCTTTAACTCTTCCCAGTGAGATGCTGAGTGACTGGAATAGCCCATCGCAGACATTTATTCATGCACGTACACATAACGGAGACAGCAGGCCTATTTCACTCTCAGCTCTGCGTGACAGGGGAATCGCCGCGTATCTACCTGTCAGCCCCCCCTATGAGTCGAGCTGCGGCGCGGGTGCACCGGGAGGTAAGGTGCAGCAGGAGCTATAAGGGCTGTGATCAGAGCGGGGGGGGTGGGGAGTGTGTGTGTGTGTGGGGGGTCATACCCTGCTTACCTGTCCATCACGGCCCAGGTGTCTCAGATCCATCACAGACTACGGGTAGCCTGAGGGTGCTGCCGGGTGCCCAACATAACAAATGAAGGAATCAACCCAAGCAAATAACATACTGATGCGCTTCAAAGGCAACACCAAGCTGAGCAACGGAGATGTGCTCAGTTGGTTCAGAAGATAACTTAGCTGACTGAATTTCTGGCAATCAGTACTATTTATGCATTCATTATTCTGTGTGAAAATTGCCCAAGGGAAAATTGATATAAAGTTAGGCTTACCAGTGGGTGAAAACCTGACCTCTGTTAGTAAATAATGAAATATTAAAAAAAAATAAACATTAATGATGCTATTACTGTTGCATCTATTAAATAAGTGGCAAAAAAATATGAACGCCGTCTCTTTAAAATGTAAGTAAAAATCATTAAATTGCCTTATTTTTATATGGATGCATTTTTAGTTGGAGCCGTCACAATTTCTGTCTTTTTTTTTTTTTTTTCTTTTCATTGCGTCACAAATCACACAATATTTTTCAGACCATGCTTTGTATTCTTCCACCCAGTAGGGATGCACATGACAGAAACACAAAAACATGGGAGTGAGTGTACCACAAACACAATGTGGTAGTTCTGAAGAGGAGGACTCCAAACAGCCAAAACTAAAAACACACAGAGCTGGGAGCTAAAACAGGGGCTACTTCTGAGGCATGGGTGTGGTTTTGGTTAAAGTACACCACACTCAAAACACCACCGACATCTTTTACCACCTACGGCGTCTTACAGATCCGGTCCTGTCCCCCTCACACGTCTTTAATGCTGTTCCAACGCTTGACATAGGTCCTGGCATCGTTCTTTAAAACAGGAGAATAGGGGTTAAAGCTGTGTGGGTTGTTTGGCTAGCAGGCAGAGGATGCAGCCACAGTGGCTTTTGCAAAACAGATTCAGGGGAGAACTTGTTTTGGTCAATTTGCGTAGAGGATGGTAAGGCTATTAAAATGACTAAACCTCAGCAAAAGCAAACACTGCATATTGATATTTGTTAAAACTTGTTATTTTCAGCGGGCAGTTACGTCCCAGATATGGTTATTATTCTTTTGCATTGACAGGAGGACTGAAAACAGTGCAACTATGATATCAATAGTTGCAACTGGGGGCGCTATTTCAGCCTCCCAGTTCTCCCAGTATGTCCAGTACATCCTGTGAGACTAAAGACCATATAACAGTCACGTCAAATAAGCAAACATAAGTGTGTCAATATGCACTACTTACTATTATTACTATATTAAGGTTCAGAATCAGGTGAAAATAACAACATACTGTATGAGGAATTATCTGATATTTCAAAATAATATAAGAAATAACCACTAACTTGTGATCAAAAACCATCTGTTGCTAACTTTACAGAAAATATACTATGTTGTGATATTTAGCTTTATCCAAATATGAAACATTACTTTTATCCTTATCTGAGATATTGCCCATATCACACTGTGACCCTTTAATTAAATCTACATATAAAGCCATATTGAAATGTTAGTTTTCAAGCCATTTATTAATGAGCACGAACACGGTGTTTCCACAAGATAAAGAAACGGGCGATACTGGTGTTTAAGATGGCATTGAGACGATATATGATGAGAAATTAAATGAACTTCTTTCATTTGATTCATAGCATATTAAAATAAGTAATTAAGTCAGTATTAAGCGAACTAGTCATAGTAGTACATAGAAATAGAGATGATACATCAGTTCATAGTGTTAATACTGAAGGCATTAAAGAGTGTTTAATCTGCTATTAGCTGATGTACAGTCCTCTGGAGCTGGAAAATAAGGCTCTTCTTTAACATTCAGAGCAGAGACGTGGGCCATCCACTCCAGCTGACCCGCAATATATTGTGAGGAAGACGATCTGATGTGTGATTACAAAACAATTACAGTTTAACACAACACATAAATTCATTCCATGCAAGTTTTTTTTCCACATGTTATTCAGGGTGATATTGCTGTATGTGTGAGAGTGTAGCGTAACGAACCTCTGTGCCTGCGACGCAAGCAAATGTTAATGTAAATGTTTTCATTTCAACATCTCAAAAGATAATTTGAATGTCACAGAGAAGGAAAATGAAAAAGGGACGATTATTCAAGCTTGTTTTTGCAGGTTTTTTGAATATTTGCATTTATATACTGTATCCCACAGCGAGCTGATTACCAGTAAAGACAGTTTTGTTCCATCTCTCATTTCCTCACCATTTTAGTCAGATACTACAGTATATTATGACTTTACAGCAGTTAGGTCCACTCCATTACACTACACATCAAAACGCTGCACTCACAGCGGCATTTATGCACTTAATGGACAGTATTTACTGAGAAATTGCAGTTTTATCGATAATTGTTATAAAGAGGAGGAAATTAATCCTGATTGATTGGAGGGGAAGTGAATGTATCCTTGCCTTTGCAGTATAAAATGTTTATTATTTATTCACGTCACATATTCAGGTTCCTCTTCAATGCAGATGATATATTGTCAAGTGAAAATCAAACAGAAAACACATTAGCTATATAAATCTGATCCATTATTAATGTTATTATTAGTTTGTCAGCTGTATCAGTGAATCCGATGAGTAACAAAGAGTTAACTACGAGCTAATGAAGAGTAGAAAACGTGCACAAACATTCATTTGTAAGTAAATCAATAACATGAAATACCACAAAAGGCAGACGGCAGAAAATTGCATTGACATGATCACAGTGGGAGTGGGAGAAAAAGCCTGAACACCTGCATTGATATGACTGGATTTCACCAGCCACGCAGCTGAATAGCCAATCAAGCACATTATAAAAAATCTGCTGCTGATCTGTGATAATAAATGTGACTTCACTGCTCTGACTAAAGGCTTCTATACACTGTTTAATACCGTCTCAACAGTCTCCGAAGTTTATGGTAGCCACTGTGTGATACAGATCTAATAATAATGGTAACACCTACTGAATCTAAGGTCAAATCATTGTATAAGATTAAAACGTCATCATGTGCTCTATGCATCTGTAATAGTTGTAAACAATGAAGCTGAGGTTATTATTATGGGATTGACCTGTACAAAATCTTGAAGGAGGAAGAAAATGAGGATCTAGCATGACGTGGGAAAACAAGACAATTTGACATGCTGGTTCTGCAAAGAAATAAGGATGTGATTTTTTTTTTTTTTGCAACATTAGATTAGATGAGACTTTATTGATCCCACAATGGGGAAATTCACTAGTCAAGGAAGCAAAAAAAAAAAAAAAAAAGTGCATGTTTAAAGATAAACAACATAAAAAATAGTAGAGTATACATAATCAAGATCTAAACGTATACATATAACAATATCTAGACAGCTCAGAAGACCGTCAGCTGCCCTTTCTAAACACCAGAAGAACTACAGTGTCCCTGCTGTGTCAAAAAGCACATAACATTATTATTAAGGACAGTTCTCACCCTGGACAAAGTCTGTTTGAACTGTTGCCATCAGACAGACATTACAGAATGATTAAAGACAAGGACACACAGATTCAAAAACAGTTTTTAGCCAACCGCAGTCACCACACTCAACACTGAAAAATACATCTAATGTGCATCATGTTTATAAGGGATCAGTGCAATAACAGAATGTATGTGTGTGTGTGTGAGTGATGGGTTTCTGCTTGTTTTATACATGCCTGCTTTTATTTGTACGTTTATATTAATTTTATGTAAGATGTACAGATTGGATGGCACTTTGAAATGTCGTTGTACTTGTGACAATGACAATAAAGATATTGTATTGTATTCTATTCTAATATGTATATTTACATAAATGTATCATTTCATGCTGAATCCCTTTTGGTTGTTTATTGACTAAGTTTTTTTTCATGGGACTAGTATAACCTGTGGACCTCCTGATTTGGATATTTACTTCCTATGTTGGTCTTTCATGCATAATATTCATGTTGGATAGTTGGACTTGTATTTGTGTTTACTGACAGTATTCCCTGAGTCTAATGTCAAGGCTCATCACTTACACAGAACCGTTGAAAACGTCCTTACTGTCTCCCGTCATGCATGCCACTCATCTCATCAGCTTTCCTTTTAAGATGCTCCTTCATCCATATCCATCCTATACCATCGCACGAGCGTCTTGGATTTCCATCCAGAACACTTCTAAAACTTTGATTTATCATCACCGGTGCAGCCTCCATAGGCTTTAACCAGAAAATACGCTGAATAAACGCGTGGCAGAAACGGAGACGTGTTGCAAATCAAACCAAATCACACAGATGTTGAATTGTATAGAAGTCATGTTAGGACACAGGACGTCTGTGTCTGCTGAAACATGCAGTGTGTGTTTTACGTTACATTGCAAATTTGTGCAGTACTGAGATCATAGATGACCTTAACAGTCATTAAAAATGACCAGTGACCCACAGATGTGAACAGAGCTGATGTTAGTATTTAGTCTTTGGTGACAAGGCAGGACAATGACCAGCTCTGAACGTCCATCACACTGGGACATAGGACCTGCAACCACAGATATCACCACATTGTCTCATTTTTTTCCCTGGGGTAACACGGAACTCTAGAGTGTAAACTATCAGTATGCCTTGATAACTGCCTAAGACAATAAATCAAATCTTAAGGAGAAAATGCTGGTCAAAAACTCCTGAACAACTCAAGCTTTAATCATTAGAATTGCAATGCCCTGAGCCAGTATTTCTTTTTTTTTTTTTTTTTTAATAAATGCCACTTCTCTGGCTCGATGTCAAGGTTCACCACTTACAGATAATCACCGAAAGATAGAAAATATTTCCTTACTGTTTCCTTTGAAGCATGCAAGTCATCTCATCGTCCTTTGAGACGTTCCTGTTCTGAAGGATTTAAGTTGGTTCTTTTAGTGAATATCCATCTAATATCATCACATAAGCCTCCTGCATTTCCACCCAGAAAACTCCATAGTCCACATTTTCTCATCTTTTGTCTGGGACAGCCTGAAACTATAAAGTGGATACCCACTTTAAACTGCCTAAAATGATAAATCAAATCTTAAGGAGACTTTTTATCAAACTGATAAGTGAAAGTGATGGTCACAAACTATTGGGAAAGTCTTGAAAGTTTTTGAAAAATCGTTATTCATTACTGAGCCCTACACCGATAAATATATATTTTTTTCTATCTCAGCTACAATGGATGCCAATTATCTGATGCAATGCCAAGGTTCACCACTTACACATAATCACTGAAAGATAGAAAATATTGCTTTACTGTCTCCTTTTATGCATGTAAGTCATCTCATTGTCTCTTGAGTTTGCTCTTTTGGTGAATATCCATCCGATATCATCACACCATCCTCCTGAATTTCCCCCCAGAAAACCCTTAAGTTTTGAATTAATTCACATTTTATAATGTTTTGTCTGGGATGTCACAAAACTATCTACCTGGCTTAAACGATCAATAAACCTTGAAAACTACTTAATAATGATGATGCAAATCTTTTCACCCATAATTTAATTGCTCAAATGAAAAAAACAACAAAAAAAAACCCCAAAACAAAAGGACTGTGAGACCTTAAGGGATCCAAAATACATCTGTACAGTTCTATTTCCTGTTGTGTTCAGCCAATGGGTGAAGACGTCAGAAGACAGTCCATTGTCCACATGGACGTATGCTCATTACTAACCCTAACC
>JAPQRQ010000019.1:1575840-1593291 GCA_037367365.1 Apogon talboti | reverse complement strand
TAGTGGTGCATGTACTTTGGTGTATCCTAGTGGTGATATGTGGTTATAGTGCAGCTGAAAACTGACTTGGATACCGCTCCCCACTAAAAAATAATTTCACCAGCCGCCGCTGGGTTTAGTGTGCATGTAAACGGGCTCAGTGTTACATGTATACGTCCTGTCCGTTCTTATCCTTATGTTTGACAGTTGTGGATTACTGTGCAGGTACTAAATGTCATGTCAGAAATATAAGCATGACAGGATCAACAAAAAGATCTCACCTCTGCAGCATCAGATACAGAGTTCTGTCATTCAGTAATGAAAAAGAAAACATCTAATATACTTGTCAGATCACATAGGGGGGAAAAAAGCATCCATGTGCTGACCTGTTGACGTCTGTAGTAAAACAATCAAACAAAACTGTTAAACTGATGGTTTAACACCACCGACGGGTCAGGTCACAGTGGAAAACATTACCGTGTCCACTGACCTCCATCATGACCACCTCCTCCCATCAGTCACAGCTGCACATCTTCATCATCATCTGTGTCTTACATGGCAACAGTGACAGACTAACAGCTGGAGGATGTATTTACTTGTTGGTCTCATCTCCCATTGTTGCAGTCGGTGAATACAGGCACAAGGCAATGCTGGCATTTAGTGCAAAGTTTGTCATGAACCAGAGTTGCCTGGTTTTCTACAGCCAATGTAACTTTAACCCTTTCATGCATAGTGGTTACTACAGTGGACAGCTGTTCTACAGCTGTTCTGTTGTATATTCATGGGTTTTGTTGTTTTGTTTCAGTTGCACATCACCCAGCTATTGTTATTAGACTGTAATTAACAGTTTTCTTAAACAAATTTTTTTTTTTTATATTATCTCCATGAAGTGAGTAATAACATGTATTACAGTATAATAAAATGTGAGGAAAACATCAGATTAGCTGCATTAAAAACATTTTTATTTAATAATTTTCATACAATATATCACTTTCTGATATTGTGTCTTAAATACATGTTTCTTTGTTTAAAAAAATGAACATATGGTATCCAGCTGGGTGGACATTTTTGTAACTCCATGAAAAGTAGGTTCATTAAAAAAATTCAATTGCATTGTTTTTTTTTCTTGCCTAAAGAGGAATAAAAACACTCATGAAAAAAAATCTTGACTAAAGTTCTCATAATTCATGCATGAAAGGGTTAAAATGAATGAGGAGCTGCAGGAATGTCCAATTTAATTAACAAATTATGTTGTATACATTGTAGACGCCTGCACGAACAGCAAAAGTAATGAGTAACTTAGTATTTGTCTGGTATACAGGGTGTCCAGATGTAAACACCATATCCTATAGATGATGAAAAGTTGGATAAGCCTCACAACTGGGATACAAGTGTCCATGTAGACGCAGTCAGAGTGTATAGGGTTGTAATACTGATGTAATGTGGTCACAGGTGTGTTTATATGTGTTTTACCAGGGGCTTGAACTTCAACTTCACACAGCCAAAGGGAACATGTGGATGGAAGAACTGCGAGCTCGTTTACTTACATAAAGTTTGTGTTGGAGTTGGTGTTGAGCTGCAAACTGCTTTTCTCTTTCTTTGTTTTTTTTTTTCCCACATACTACTGTCTCTGTGATAACATACACAAAATACTTGGTTTAGATTTCCTGTCTTCCGTGCCTTTCCTATACTCGTCTTGAGCTGCGACTGTGAACTTAGAAAACGTCAAAAACTGACTAGCTCCCAGCACAACCCAAACTTCATCCAAGTCCATGAGTAGATGTGAATATTCCATGCTGCACTTTGAATATTGCAGTATGAGCAGCACATTGGCCTTGGTGGAGGTCTGGGCTCTCTAATATATATATGGAGTTACAGACCAGGGCGGTGCAGCGGTGCAGTGGACTTTAGCCTCACAGCGAGAAGGTCCTGGGTTTGATTCCAGACTCTGTGTAGTATTTGCATCTCTTCCCTGCAAGGAATAGGTGACACATTGAGGCTGATACCCCACCGTCACTGATTGGTCACCAGGATGGGCTTTGGCCCCCCTTCCAAAAGGACTAAACGGTTCAGAAAATGGATGCATAGACTACAATGGAGGGGTTGATGTGTTTTCATCATTCAATACAGCTTTCTATGCATAAAAAAAAATCTATAGAAAATTATATGTTTCAAACCGTAACAGAAAAAGCTAAATCAGTGCCTGACATGTAATTATTTGGTTTATTTCCATAATGTAACCCTTAACAGACGGCTCTTTCTGTGCGCGCAGGTTGTTTCCTTCACCCGGTGTTATGTGATTGCTTTGGACACCTGTTCTGAGCCAAACGGCCGCGCTCTGTATATCTCCTCTCCGACTCCAGCCTAGCAGAGATGTTTAAATGTTTCCCCGGCCCCGCCCAGCCCGTTTCAAACCAAATCCATTTCATCCTCTCCACGAGCTCAGTTACAGACAGATAGATCCTTTCATCCCCCAAAGAGGTGCCCTGCGTTTCAGTGAAACAGCGTGACAGACAAAAGCTTGGGGGGATGCCCATGGCCAGCCCACAGTCTCATCTTCTATCCATAATCTAGGCTGCCTCTGCCATTGCAGATTACCTCCATGGAAACCAGCGGTGCTTGGCTGTGCTGGCGAGCTGCTGGCAGTGATGGCAGCGGCATATGTAATGACACCGTCTGTTTCATACTGACAGAACAAGATAAACATTCTTCGTCTTCACAGGCGCACATCCATATGTTATCCACAGTTTGATTTTTTTTTTTTTCCTGAAGGTTAAACTGAAAATTTATCATGCTTCTACATGGACGAAGACACCTTTTCTTACTGTATATAAAGGTAACTCATGCTCCCAGTGACAAAACAGTAGCTTGACCTGAAGACGTCTGAACATGGGATTTATAGGAGCTATAAATGATACCATTTGTACGGATATTCACTCAAACAATGTCACATACATACAGACTCACATGATAGGACAACATAGGGTTAATCAATGTTACAACTTAATACTATATTGATTAATACTGGTTTAAACCTCGACCTCCTTCCAACATTATAACCTTTACACATTGTAACAACTGTCAGCAATCAAAAGCATCAAGTGATCTAAATGTTTAATAACCTCCAAACCACTAATTCTACCAAAATTTTTGAATAATTCAGGTACAATGAATATTCTCAGCAGCATCATACAGTATATGACCCCTTTGGATGTTCAGAGGCTCTGTGGTAACACCATCATGCCTCGCAGCACTGACTCACTAATAAAACCAATGTAGTTTGACAAATGACAGCAGCTGTAGATGGTTGTTTTTATTATATTCAGTTAATGATTTATTTTTCTGGGTAAAAAAAAAATCACTTCACTTTTCTCCATTTTGATAGAATAACCTTTGAATTTAGCTATCAACATGTACACAAGTAAATTAAATAAAGGAAACAACCTGAAAAATGCAGAGGATAATATTATAATACATGGTGATAAATCACTTAGAAGATCTGGTGGAAGTCCAAAAAACTAGTTTGAGGTCTTTAAGGGTTATCACATGTAAGCCTGTTTTCGATGGTAAGGGAAACTGGAGGATATCAGCTCAGATTTATCTTTAATGTCATTCGATCAATGGTACATGATAGTATGAAATATCCATGTCTTGGTTTTGTAGCATGGAAGATAAAAAGATGGAATATTAAATAAAATACATAAAAGGCAAATACGGTAGAATAAAAATTACCATAAAATATGCAAAAATATAAAATAAAATAATTTCTTAATATGTACAAATTTTCACAGTATGCCACACCAGTACAGATATGTGAGAATAGGTAATCCTGCACAATACAATTTCATAGAAAGTCAACAACCAGGGGCTTCAATACTTTATTATAATACACAAATGCCAAATTGCATAAAGAGCTGCAGGTAAATTCTACATGTTGTTGATTCTAGTGTTAACGGTGGACAGCCCCAGGCTAACAGAGCACAGAACAGTCACAGTCACTTATATACAACATATAATATACCAGTAGTACGAGCTGATGAATTAGAGCTAAGACCAAAAGTAACACTTGGATAAACTAGCCGATAGCACCAACTGACAAAATGGAGGAAATCACAGGTCCCAATTTGAGTTTAATAATAATGTGGAACAAGAAAAAGAGTGGACTGTTGGCCTTAGTGGAGGTCTGTGCGATCTGAGGGTCATTAAAGCGTCAATATGAAATGAGATTCCAATATTACTGCACAAACCATGTTCACCAGCAGTCAAAGGGGGTTTGGAAAAGTCATTAAAAAGAGTCACCTGTGATTAGGAATATTACTGTAATGAAGGAATTCACATTGAAAAAGTAACTGCATTACTTACTACAATTTTTAATGGATAAGCATACAGCATTTCATATAGAAAATAGGTCTTTAAGGGTTAACGTATTGAGATACCAACTTGGGTCTGTAAAAACCCCCAAAAGTTATACTTTACCTCTAAAAAAAAAACAAAACATAATTAGTTATCTATATAATTTGAGCTAAAAACCAACAAAACAAATGGGAATCTACATTATCTTATTGTTGTGTTAAAAGTAAAATAAAGACTTCTAATATAAATGTCAGCTTTCAGCCCGTTTTCAGTCTGCATTAGCACTTCAAAGTTAAGACCATTTACCATCCGTTATCCATTCTCTCTGTGATCACTTAGTTTTCAGTTAACAGTATTCGTCTAATATTTATATCGACGTCGGGTTTATACTTATAAAGCTCTTTGAATGAAGCTGCCATTTTTTTTCTCAGTATATACAGCGCATAACTAATAACTGAGGTAAACAAGCCACTAGTTAACCTCAGATATCCCTCATGCACAGACGGAATGTAATGAATTGGTTTCAAGGACGATGCTCCTTTTAAATGGAATAAACTGCAAACTGCCTCCAAACTAGAGACATGCATTCTCTTTGAAGATCTAAAAGTCTCATTATATATTTATTTATCTTTTTTTTTTATCATTCCCACAACTGGTTTTTATTAATTCCTTGTTTATTGTCTTTGTGTTTCTTTTCTTCAGTGTTTCTCTCCGAAACAACATGTTCAAAGACATTCTAATCTCAAATAAATATTAAAATAAAAGATGTGATGAAACCAACCGAGCGTCGTTTTGAGCCCGGTTGCAAAAAACTTGTGGCGTTCAGTGGATTTATTTACCTGTAATACAAAAACAGATAGAAGTTGACCTGATGCAATGCAAATTTAGTTTTTTACCCCCTTTCGATCCTTCATATTTGGTGTTGAATTCTTCAAATGTTGACATTGACCTTCAGTTTCAAGGTCAAACTGTGGTGGACACATCAAATCTGGCTTTTGGCAACAGCATCAACACAATTACTCATCACTAATTAGTCTGATGTCTGTCATGTTTAGTATTTAAGTGCACCTTGGGGAGTTCTCCTGGTGTCACATCAAATTTGGCCTTTGCAACTGCATCGACGCGATTACTCTTCACAAAATCATTGGATTTCCTTCAGCTTTGGCATTTAAGTGCAGCTTGGAGGCTCTTGGACAAATTCGTCAAGTGTTGACCTTGACCTCCATTTTCAAGGTCAAACCGGGGGTTGATGGGTTGGATTTCCTATTTAACATACTCAAAGCGCACACTGAATCCACTATTCATTCACTCCACACAATCACACACTGGTGGTGGTGAGCTACAGCCTGTCTGACCACAACCGCCATGTTCATACGCCAACGTCAGTGACACCGGAGGTGAGGTAGGTGAAGTGTCTTGCCCAAGGACACAACGGCACAAGGGAGCGGGATCAGAACCGGCAACCCTCTGGATATTAGACGACCCGCTCTACCTCCTGAGCCGTTTGATGCATCAGTGTCTACATTTTTCAGGTTTTTCGGGGTCAATGCACCGTCACCGGGGCAGATGAGGTGATAGTATATAGTGATAGTAATGCAGGTAGAGGAACAGTAGTCAAAAAAAAAAAAAGGGGGGGGGGGCGTCTTTAAAAAAGTCAAAATTAGTCTCGTTAATGCGTACATGATGTAAAATATTTTAGTTGAACGCTGAACACTGTATACTAATGTCAGTTATAGACTATTTAATGGGTCTGAAAAACCTTTAGTATCTCATTTGTTAAAGGCATTAATACCAAATATACCTGAGTGCCACATCCAGTCACATTTTGCACTATGCAAGCTGTAATACTATGCAGGTCCATTCCCACCCCCAATCCCCTGCATGTAAGTGTGAAGCTATTAAAGTCCAGTAGGTGTTGGTATGAGGGTCTAAGTTCACTCCGTATTGTGATGAAGTATGTCCCTGTTGTACGCTTACTGCATGCAACAGTACGGTCGGGGTAAAGGCGGTTGCAGCACTCGGTGAAAGTAAAAAGTATTCCGTTTGGAATGCATCCTGACAGAGTGCCCTTACTCCTCCCACAGTGTGTGTCACTTTAAATTGGGACCTATAGCAAACATTAATGTATAAATAGGATGTTGTAGTTGCCAGCATTTGTGTGTGTATATGTGTGTGTGTGTGTGTGTGTGTGTGTGTGTGTGTGTGTGTGTGTGTGTGTGGAAATGCACTAGAACTCTCCAATACATTAATCTCTTTAAACCGTGGTATGTACAGTATATGACATGAGTGAAGATCTGGAACCTTGGGTGATTTTTCAGTGTTGTGAAGGATTTACTGAAGAGCATTAAAAAAAAACTACAGTTTAACCTGGTAAAGTTATGCTGTTGATGCAAACATTTCCTGTGACACTGTTTCTACTGTGATACTGGAACTACACCAGACAGTGGTGTGAAGAACCCGGTGTCCTTTTACTCAGCAGATACATCAGACTTTGAAAATATGGATATTTTAAAAATTCCATTGCATCATATCACATGCTCTGTCCACACTAATGCAGATATTTGGCAAAACAGATATGTTTTTCTCTATATACACCTCTTACATGCACAAAAATGATATTTTCGGTCATAAAATTTGAGATAAAAAAAAAAAAACGCTTTACATTATGGACAGATTCACATAATTTAAATAATACACAGACAACCCTAACCTACAGTTGAGGTATCTAAAGTTTATAACTTAACTTCTTACTTGCTTTCTTGTTGCTGCTGTTCACCTTTCTGACAGAATAAAGTCTCTCCATCCCCTACGTCCAGTATTATCCACCGTGTCCACAGTTGTAACCCTTTAACCCCTGACGTGTCTGTGGTGAACGCTCTGATTTATTTTAAATATCCATGAAAATTCAACCGTTTACTCAATAGGAACATTTTCAAAACATGCTGATAGAATGGACCTTGGTCTTTCCCGAGACATCTGAGCATGCTCAGTGCGAAGTATAAAGGATTAAGTCAGATAGAAACCATGGTTTGTCTGAGCATTTGTACCAGTTTGTAGTCATTTTTGTGCTGTCAGGGGGACAGAGATGTTTTGTAAAATATAGGTTGTGTTGCTGAAGTTTTTCGAGACGAAAATATTTGTTAAGGAAACTACATTACTCTCAATGGGCCTGAAACTGTGGCAACATGAGCTGCTATTAAAGCGCCAATGTGTACTTCTGTGAATAAAGGTCGGTCAAACTGTTTAATTTGGTGTTTATTGGGGAAGTCTGCAAAAACAACTGAACATGTGTCTTTGTGACTGTAAACACCTGCGAAACACAGCCTTCCTCACCTGTTTGTGGCAGTTGCGATACCTGCTGACTCTTATTTCGATGCTATACAGAGTGGCAGGTGCAGAACTCCTCATTCAGTCAATAAGTTGAATTAAAGTGAACGGCTGAAGGGAAAAAAAACAAAACAGAAGGAGTAAGGATCCATTTGTCAAACTGCCTTCATATTAGCAGCACTTACTGACTAACGGATACTTTCAGTCTATATTTCACATAGAAATAAAAAGAAAAGATGTTCACTGTCTTTTCTCTGATGGATTTAACTCTTCACTTATATTACAAATTACATTCATGATTGAACAAATTCAAGTTAAACTCTTTGTAGCAGTGAACAGCTGGGCATCAGTTTGTGTGTGCGGACTCACACACAAACAACCACCACCGTGCAACAAGGCAGTCATCACACACACGTGGTGCGGGTCAGTCCGACATAGAGGATTTGCATTTTTTAAGCAGTTATTAAAGCAGAGACAGAAAATAATAATAATATGACACTATGAGGAATGAACTGATTGAAATGAAAATGTTAGAATGTTAGAATATTGTGGCGATCCCGGTAGGTCAGTCCAAATGTCAACTCCGTCAGCGTCCACCACCTTTGACCTTTCCTCCTCTTCCTCATCCTTTTATTGCGCCTCCTACCTTTGTTTTTTTTCTGTTCCGTTCCCTTTCTTTACTCTCGTACTCAGTCTCCCCATGGCGCCTCCTTCCTCCTCTAATTGTCCATTTTTCTTCTTTTCTTTCATCTTTTCTTCCCTGTCCTTTCCCCTGTTCCTTTAACTGAGTTTGCTTTGTTTCACTGTCATTATCCTCTCCTTCTTCTGTCCTCCATGTCTCTTTTTGCAGCGAATCCATCTTCCTTGATTTTTTTCCTACTTCATCTCTTTCTTTCTTCTTTTGTCTTGTTTATACTCTTTCTTCCCCTTATCATTTCGCCTTCATTTCCTCTTCCTCTGTCTTTTGTGTCTGGTTCTTATTTTCTGTTTCTCTTCATATACTTGTTTAACTCCTCTTTTTATTTATTTATTTATTTTTTATTATAGTCATAGACATCAGTGATTAGTTTTATTCTACATTTGTGCTTTTTTTCATCTTATTTTAAATGTATGGTGACTTACAGACATAAACACAGTCTAAAAAACTTTCTTTTTTTTTTTTTTGTCCTCTGAGCTTTTTGGCATGCTAATACAAAACAAATGTAATTATCAAATCCAAAGCATATTGGATATTACGCAGCATACCAGTTATCAGCGAGCCACATCTCCATCCATCCCTAATAATTGGATATAACAATGGCAAGTAATAAATGTCAGAAGTTTGTTTACCTATAAATGACATTAAAGTGCTAGTCACATGTATATGGCAATAACAGAGACACTGATAAACACTGAAACCTACGCTATAATACGAAGCACGCTGATTAAAAAACCACCCAACGACACTTCCTACAGTCTGCTTGCTCATTTATTTTTAGAGGTCCCTGCAGTGTTGAACACTGAAGCAATAATTCTGGCAGAGTCTGTGCTTTATCCATCAGAGCACCGAGAAGCCATAATAGATATTGCAGTTTTTCACATGTGGTTCAGCGTGCGTATACTTTAAAATTAATAATTCACAAAATTAATATGTTGTTGTGGTGTCTGTATGCTGTATATCCCTGTAGTGCACATAAATCTTACTTGATGTTTTGCTGTGATTCATATACTCCTTCTGCGAGGTTGGTTTAGTTGGGAGTTATGGGTCATCGACGAGGGCACGCATTGCACCAAGGTTTGGAATGATGCTGTATGAAAAAAAACCTGTGCTATTGGACTGACAAACTACTTTCCTAGTACTGTTTGTTATTGATGAACATCTAACAAGACAAATGTGCAATGAGGGTGAAAATGTACCTCCTCCGTAATAATGGCTCTCCTGCACAGTTCCTGTATATCTAAATCTACCATCCGTCTTTCATCTGGTACTATATTGACAGTGGGAAATATGTATTCTGCAAGCTGCAAAGTGAGACCAGCTGTGTTAATGCGCCATGCCTCGCTGTGGAAAAAAAACATCCTTTAACAACACCGGTCCTTCAGTAACAATGATCTCTCAAAGGTTTCAGTAAAACAGGCAACATTATACAGAAGGTACAAAATACAGAATCTGTTCTGAAGAGTCCATAGTAGAACAGTCCTGTGTCATAGCAACTCTATGTGACCCCTCTAAAATCCATAATGCACACCAGCAGTGCATCTAACTGATTTTCCAACTGAGCATAGGTATTTTCTGAGTTATACAATTAGAGACAGACAGACAATGATTGTACTGGGTAGAGCTGAGTTCAAATGCAGAATTTTAATATAGGAGATCTGAAAACTAGACATCCTGAAGGAAATGTAATCCATGTGCTTGCCTCTTGCCGGATTTGTGGACTTGTGTCTAGGTGCGATGTAAAAGCAAGACATAGTACCAAAGAAGGACTGTTTATTAGTACTGCATATATTTGGATGAAAGTTATGTTGTTCTACGTTGCATTTGTATGTACGAGTTATTTATTGCAAAAAATGTTTGCTATAACTGTGTAACAGCACAACAGGAAAGATAAAAGACAAGGATCAGCTGCGGCACACACACTCCGTCTCCACACACACAGTGAAGACTAGAGATGTGACCTTCGCGAACGAGTCGAGTCTTTTGAACGGCTCTTTTAAGTGAATGATAAGAACCGATTCGCAGGTGCAAGCCGTTCTTATATTCAGATTAGCCGCGCTGTGTGCTCATGTGTCACCTGTGTGCCCTGTGAGTCTGAGTTGTCCACACTGCCGTCACATGAATAACTAGTGACATCGTAGTAGTTCAATCGTGTTCATTATGTCTTCAGTTTTCTATATGGACTTTTTTCTTTCTTTTGTTTAAGACATTGTTTTTTTCTCCAAAAACATACCTTGAACCACCGAAACATGTCAAGGTATGTTTTTGGAGAAAAACCTATGTCTTAAACAAAAGAAAGAAAAAAGTCGACTAGTGACATCTCCGAGTTTGAGTTTTCCGAAGCACACCCTATTCACTTGAACGCAGCTACGTGCACAGCTAACTCATGGGAGGAGTTATTAGTGAGCACCGACCTGACACAGTCAAATTTCTGAATTTTATGAATTCAATACATTTCGAATCACATATCCAACCAGATCTAAACTACTATGTCATTGTTATGTAATACTATGGATTGTTTCTACTCTCCATCCGTCCATCCATCCATCCATAAGTCTTCCCTCTCTCTGGCCACCTCCTGTGGATTGTCTCCACAACTGACACCAACAAACCAACAAACAGCCACAGCGTCATACAGTCACTTTGGTGATGAAAGTACCAAACATAGTCCATACCTGACTCCTTCCCCAGCTCAACATGTCTTAAAGGAAACTCTTCAATGCTACTGCAGTAGAGAATGTAGGAGGGGAGTGCCTTTCACATATATAGAATATAACATAAAATTTATATAACTCAAAGTCCTGTTAGTTTGGTTGTTTAATGCTATAAAGTCCTCATAATTTCCTCATAATTTTTGGGTCATTTATCACATAAAACAGTGAGTCGAAACCCAATCAACAGGTCCACCAGTGTGTAGTGACTTTTCAGTTATTCACAATGTCCATGGGTTATGCAGTGCAAAAGCACAAGGAAAATTTCATCACCTAATATTAACATTCTACATAAATTTATCATGACAAAAAAAAAAAAAAAAGAAGAAGAAGAAGGGGAAAAAGTCTGAAAATTGTATTGACATGCAAATTAATAATAAAAAGGCCCCTGGCATAAAAATCTAAGCAGTATTCAACATTGAAAGTAACGTACCAGTGAGGCTATCACTCTCTCAGTCGGAAAGGGATGGTTCATGCTGCTGCAAAGTGATTCTGCCAGTGATCATGTGTAGAAAGCCTGAGGCTGTCTGAGTGTGTCCCAGCCTGTAGAGTGAGGAGAAGGAAAATATGCAGGGTCACCATGACACCAAGTTCACGACACAGTAATATTTTAGCTGCTGCACAGATAGAGCTGGAGAGGACTGTGCACTGCAGCATGCCTAAGTTCTTCAATGTATAGTTTAACTACTAAACTACAAAAGATCATTTTACACAGATTTACTGTTCTGTGTTTTGTTTTCTCAGATGTGCCTTGAGCTCTCTCTCTCATCAATTAGCTTTTGCAGTTCTGCAATTACCTTGCAGTTTTTCCAGCTGTGAATACGCAGCTTCTGAATTATGCCTTGTATTATGGAATAGTAGTCCATCAGCACCCAGCAACCACACAAATGCACCACGCATACTGACATCCTTTTTTTTTTTCTACTTGTTCCAATGTAAATACAGAGTACTGCAATCACAATGGAAAGGGGGAGAATTAGTATGTAGTAGGCAATGATAATTCACCCATGTATTTCAACCCCTGGGATCCAATGGGACTTTCCAAGGGCAGAAACAAGATTATTCTTTAATAACAAGACTTAATCCCGCTTGACTGTGAAGCTTTACAAATGAAATGGATTCATTTACCTAACACATATAGCATCCAGCACATACCCAGGGCAAAAATCCACCTACAAATTTCATTCACAATTGGTCATTATCTAATGTCCTGGAGGAATAAAGAGCTAATTAGAAAGAGTACATGGGTCCTTATGAAGTCCAGCAAGGTTGCAGTAGTTTGCTTTGTAATCACTCAGATCCAGAGTGTACATGCTCTCAGGGATATGCCTTAATATCAAACCAATTTTGAAATGATTTACCTGCAAGGGAAGTAAACAATTTAGCAGCGCCTTTTATCGACTCGGCAAAAATAGCTTATTGTGCAAGAAGAAATGTAACTTGATTAAAGTCTATTAAAAATAATGTGCAGCAGGTATTTCCCCTCATTTTACCCTCTGCACTATTGTTATCCTTACTCCAAATCCTCTGTGCCTGATATTACCAATAAGAATTCAGCCAAGAGGATCTATATTGCGGTGTAGTTATTATCAAAACGCTGAACTGCTGTAGCCTTCTACTATGATTTCTCTATCTGTATTTATCTGTCCCCGTCTCAGTAATCATAACAACAAGAAAGATTGCATTCTGACCCTTCCCATCCCCTCTGGTCTCTAAAACACCTGCAGACAAATTTTTAACATTTTCCCCGTGCCTATCCCAGCTGTGAGCACTGAAATTCCAATGGGGGAGAATGACCTTTAAATCCTGGTGGCTTCATGTTTACTGTGACATCTTTGCAGCAGCAACATTGTTCTGATGAACAGTAAATGCAGTAAGAACAAATTCAACTGCAGAGAATGGAAAAACATAACTCATGCAAGGAAGATGAATTTGACATTTTTTTTCATAGTGAACACATGCAGGTATTTTTGAGACTTTGCAGCACGTATGAAGGATCAGGGATTCAGAATCATTAAAATGTGCGGATGCATTTCTCTTCCATACCTCTTGTGAGGTGCTGAAATTCAGTGTGATAATCAATGGAATAGACAACAGTCCCAGTTGCAAGCACAGTGGTATTTGGTTCCCTGTTGAAAATGTAGAAAAGTACACGCTGTGGGCCTTAAACTTTCTAAAGAATCCAAAGTAGAGCAATTTTAACCAGGACAACTTTAAGTATGTTGATGCCTTTCAAATCAACTGTTTAAAACCTGTTGAGGCCAGGGCACGACATGAACGTGGCCTCACACCCTGAAGTCCCGAGAAGCCAGAGAGACAAATGATAAATATTTGACCACTGCAGTGGTTTATAGAAGTTATGGTTTATGCCATTAGCACCGAGCAGAATTTCAGAGTTTCCAGTTGGAATTTCAACTGGAATGCGCTTACACTTGGATGTTTGACTCAAAAAGTCAGACCAACTTCATTACCTTTTGCACTATCTTGTTTTTTTTAACATTATTCTTGTATTTTATTATGTTATGACAGTTGAATTTCCCCATTGTGGGATCAATAAAGTCTAATCTAGTCTAGTCTCTAATCTAATCTAATCTAGTCTAGTCTAATCTACTCTAATCTAATCTAATATAATCTAGTCTAATCTAAAATAGTCTAATCTAATCTAATGTAATCTAGTCTAATCTAATCTAATCTAGTCTAGTCTAATCAAGTCTAATCTAATGTAACTAAATATAGTCTAGTCTAATCTAATCTAATCTAATCTAATATAATCTAGTCTAATCTAAAATAGCCTAATCTAATCTAATCTAATCTAGTCTAGTCTAATCTACTCTAATCTAATCTAATATAATCTAGTCTAATCTAAAATAGTCTAATCTAATCTAATCTAATGTAATCTAGTCTAATCTAATCTAATCTAATCTAGTCTAGTCTAATCAAGTCTAATCTAATCTAACTAAATATAGTCTAGTCTAATCTAATCTAATCTAGTCTAATCTAATCTAATCTAGTCTAGTCTAATCTAATCTAATCTAATCTAATCTAATCTAAAAGTTATGGTGGCTGCTTCATGCATCAACAGTAATGTAAACTGTAGCATCCATCTCATTTGTGTTTCACTGAATCAGCTGTTAAATGTCATGTGTCATCAGCCAGTGTTAGTAACGAGTAGCTAATGTGGCTACAAGTGCTATCCCTGGTGGTTTTTCAGATTCAGGTGTGACGCCACTGCAATCTCCAACTTCAGCTTGAGTAATCTCCACGGCCAAATCCACAGGTGGACAAAATGACAATAATGGTGGGTGCAACGATGCCATTACGGCTAATTATGTAGTAAACCGTTATTAGCCGAGAACCGGTAACCAGCAAGTCAGCAGTTGTTCCACTAATCACCTCCGGTGTTTGCACAGTTCAGGTAACACACTCACATACACACATCACAAAGCTGGTCTATTGAGAAAAAAAAACACCAAAACATGACCACAGTCATAAGATGAAGCCAGATAAGATGATCTCTTATCAGTCCTGCACCAGGGAAGTGTAGTGTTACAGCAGCACAGAGCAAGGACATTATTAATAGTACAAATATTTTAAAAGGGTGAGTAATGGAAGATAAAAGCAGCAAAATAGTAAAAAAAAAAAAATGTAGAGAGAGCACTGTGAAAGGGGTTTACACCATTAACACTGTAAAAAAAGCAATACCATACAAAATTGTAGTGTAAGTGAATTTAAAACAGTAATACTATTGTACATAGGAATAGATTGTAAATGATAAACAAAAACAATTGAATTTACAAAGGTTAGTATTTGTGATTTATGATAAGGTATGCCCTTATTTATACTTAAGTTTGATTAACCTTATTGCACCTAATACTCATCATTATTGACAATCATCTCATTCATTGATCATTAATCTGTCCCACTATACTAGATGCATGGGGAAACAGGTTGCAGATAGTTTGCGTTCACATACAAATAAGGACTTTTTGGAATGCTTTATGATGAATTATTTATATATATAATATTCATTCAGTTCATCCAAAAAGGAATTGAGTGTTTTCTGCCATATTATAATAATGGTTTGTCCCCTACGCAGTAACACCAAGGCCGCAAGTCCATCGCAATTGTTTTGGAAATTATGTAAATTAAAACTTTGGTCATTAGTGTGCTACAATCCAATCAGAGGTACTCACTGAACTGAATAATGTGGCACAAAACGGCTCAGTTAAAACAGGGCTGGGCAATGGACGCTGTGTTTACTGACCTCAGCTGCTGTCAGAAATCTGATCATTTATTACATAGTTCTTCACTCAGATAGATGTGTTGACACCGGCAAAATATGGAAGTGAGGCATCAGTATGCAAGTTGGGGGTAGGGCAATAATTGATTTTTAAAAACAAATAAAACCATAGTTTTTAGCAGGAATAAGCTATTATTCAGCCAATATCATTTCCACCGCTCTTCTACAAAAATGGCAACGAAAGTACATTATACATCTAGAAGTGGTTACTTTTCATGGTGTTAGAAACCAGTGTGTTGAACTGTTTTCCAGGACTGTTGAACATCTAAGTCAAAGTACTGAATAGCTAAATAAATCAAATAACTGTTATGTCTCCTCTTTTGGATCCTGATTTTCATTTAATAGCTGTGCATTGTCAAGTGTTCATTTGAATGCCTCCTTAATAAATAAAATGATAAAACCATCAGTTTTGTTTATAAGCGGTAGGCATGGTACACACTTCTATACAGTACAGTATAGTATGGGTGGTGCAGTGGTTAGCACTGTCGCCTCACAGCAAGAAGGTCCTCAGTTTGATTCCCACATTGTATTCAGTATGAATATGATTATTATGTCAAGAACCATTCACCTAAGAATAGATTAGTGTCAGTCAACCTGGACGAATCCAAGAATAATGGAGATGCTGATTATTATAAGAATAATGAAATGGATAAGAATGAGTACCATTCCAGGTGACTACCTTGCTTGAATGAGTGAATGCCAACAGTGTGGTTTCCTTTACGGTTCTTTGTTAACTACGGAATTCCATATGTGTTCCTTCGTGGTATTGATGTCTTCAGTATTAATCTGCAACATAGAAAACAACAATAATGAAGAAAAACCATTGACTGAGAAGGTCTGACCTCTTACATACCATAACACATTGACCGAACACAACATAGATGGACAACTCACAGATAATCATCGCCTCATGGTGTCTTTCACAAGGTAAGATGTTCCTGTCATTAGATGCATGCATGTTAGCCTCCTCTTCCTTTGACCTGGTCACTTTCAGGTCAGCTGGTTCCAAAGAATTTAATATTGAGAATCTGCAGATAAACAGCTGTGTCCCAGGACTTCCGCTTCAAAGCATTTCCTTTCTTTCAGATGATAGTCTCCTCATTTAGTGTGTATTGCTAAACCTGTCTGTTGGGTTGATGTATAGGGAACTGATTAATTCTGCATACGGGGAAGAGAGTGGTTCAAAGGTAGGTCTATATACAGTAGATAGTTCAACCTCATATGTTTTAGGTATTTTGTGTGCTCACCACGGGCAGCACAGTGGTACATCGGTTAGTACTGTCAGCTCACAGCAAGCACATTGTGGATTCTGTGCGGAGTGTGCATGTTCTCCCTGTGTCTGCCTGGGTTCTCTCCGAGTACTCCGCCTTCCTTCCACTGTCCAAAGACACGAACCTTTGTAGGTTAATTGTTTGGTCTAAATTGCCCGTAGGTATGAATGTGAGAGTGAATTTTTGATTGTCTATATATCAATCTGCAGTGGACCGGTGACAGGTCCTTGGTGTACCCCGTCTCGCCCTAGTAGATGGGATAGGCTCCAGTACTCCGGAGACCCTCTGGAGGACTAAGCAGTTCACAGAATGAATGAATGAACATATCTGATTTCTCTGTAAACCTCTTCTTAAAGGGCTCAGACACTGTAGCCTCATAAGTCATTTTTCAGTCTGAAGTTCATTTTCTCCCTCACCACTATTAAAAGTTGCATTAAAAGATAGTGGTAAACAATGACGGATTTACCTACCAGCGGCCTCGGTGCCATGTCCCTGCCACCCACCCAGTTGAAAATAATAAATCCAGTCTTGCTAGGATTTGATCCCCTCTCTCCCACATTGTAAACCATTGCATTACCTACGGAGCACGTGCCATTTATGACAACAGTCTATATGATAAAGAGAGTTAAATCTAAACTAAAGTCTAATCGTGAAGAGACAACTGTCTGTTCAAGCAGCAGAAGTAATGTATTATTATACAATGGGAACTGCAGACCTCAACATCCACATTATCCCTTGGAACATCATTACTTACATTAGTACCATTACTTCATGGTACCTAACAAAGCAGGTACACTCACTGTTCATGCAGAG
>JAPQRQ010000019.1:1529339-1542389 GCA_037367365.1 Apogon talboti | reverse complement strand
CTAACTACAACTGTAAACCGTTATGAACGGGGGCTGAGCCTCCACGAGCTCGCACCGAGACCGTCGTCCTTCGGGGCAGACTTCCGTGGGTTCCGCGGGGCCTGGGGGCCGAGTGGCGCCGGGAGGCTTGGCCCCCGTTCATAACTGCGCGCAGTTCTAGTTTTGTTTGTTTCTCTTCCTCCTACACTACATGGACAAAAGTATGTGGACAGGTTGAATCCAGGTGTTTCTTTTCTACCAGGGGTCTGGGACACAAAACAATAATGACTAATGTCAGAATATAGTTTATATTGGAATAAATATCATGTCATTGGTTAGTTTGGTTTAAATTGTTATCTTTGCTTTCAAAATGACTCAGAGATGGTTTGGATTTAATTTCTCTCAACATTGTTGTTTTTTTTTTCTCCATGACTCTGATTTTAAATGTTCTACCTCTAAATTTCTAAACTATTTTTCATGCTCTGACTGTAAATAATAATTTTCTACCAACTAACCATCTACTTTCATCACATCTGAGTGAGGAAGAAAAACCTACCATTAGACTTTAAGGAAATACTGATGTTTCTAAACTATATGGACATAAATATTGGGACACATCATGTCTACAGCGGTAAGATGTCCTGTTCATGAGGATCTGAGATAAAAACATCAATATTCTACTCAAACATCAAAACTATATTCTGACATTTGTCGTTATTGTTTTGTATCCCAGACCTCTGTTAGAAAAGATAACACCAGAATTCAACCTAAAGTCTTCACTATTTCTCTACTTATTTTCCCTGTTCAATGACGCCTCCTTCACTTGCACTGACTCCTCTATGGACTAATATTGAGAATTCAACAGCTACCACATGTAAATTCAACATGTGGAATCAACTCCAGACCTTTTAACTCCTTCATTTGTTGGTCAGTCAGTGTCCAGTTATCTGCTTCTGAAAATAAAGGGACTATGTTTAAAATGATTGTAATTCCTAAACGGTTAACGCAATATTTTTGTTAAACCTCTTGAATTAAAGCTGTACGTCCACACTTCAACCACACCTGGACTGGTTCATTTCAGATCTACTGTGGGGATGAATGGAGGAAAAACTACAACAGTTGTATCACTGTCCAAATAATTATGGACCTGACTGTATGTGTAAACGTATGAAATCTATAATATTAATGTCAGTAAGTTCCCATTATCAGTCAGCCAAGTATTGGAACTTAATTGACTTGAGATCAACAACAGGTCGCACTATAAAGGCTGAAAGACTGACTAATACTGGGTATCCTAAGAATGTACAGTGTAGAAAAAAAATAAAATAAACCTGATTAACTTATGGATATTTCAGCATATTCTGACAGAACATTCACCACCAGGGCACAACAAGAATAATTCAAGTAGTGGCGCTAGTTCCCTTCAGGCACTAGTTAAATGGTGATGTAAATACATTTCTGGCTGAATTGAACTGAATGGAAACGAGTGTAACGATTGTGCAAAATGATCACAGCTCCAATGATCACACATATAAACCTCACTGTTACAATCTGACTCAGAAACACACTTACCAAATGATGCTGAATATACAAATATGACAAAATTCCCTAAAAAATGACTATTCTACAGGTGGAAACACACCTGTACAACATGTTGCAGTTGCTTGGTTTGCCAAATGCATTAAAACACCATCACTGATTTCTATCTAGAGGACGCGTGTTTTCTGACATCCTCAGTTCTTCACCTTTTTTTTCTGTTCATCTATTGCTGCAGAAAACCTTCAACTCTAGCAATCCCCAGTTGAATGTGTGAGGATGTCAGGTTCTGGTCTATGTTCCAGTCCTGTGGTCTGGATGCAGGAGATCAACTACTTTCACTGGAGGAGAAGTCAACTAATTCAATCCAAGTCCATATACATGACTTCTATCAGTGATCAATAGGAACTAGATTGATATCTGTAACCATTTACATTTTATAAGCCATAAAAAATATGGACCATTATAAGTAATGGCAAATTTTTAATCTTTCAAAAATTTGTCCAAAATTCAAAAGTCAAAATTTATCAAAACTGTAAACAAGCTTTGTAGACATTGTCCCAAGGAAGATACATGTAAAATTTGAGATGAGTACGACCAGTAGTTTTAGAGAACAAGACATTGGTGACCTTGAGCTTGACCTTTCAAGGTCACTCAAGGTCAAAGGTCATGAACCCAAATGGAAGCCCATATCCAACTTCCTATCAGTGCTCAATAGTAACTATATTGATATATGTAACCATTTACTTGGTATAAACCATCAAAATATGGACCATTAGAAGTAAAGGCACATTTTTAAAAATCAAAATTTCTGAAAACTGTGATCAAAATTTGTAGACACTGTCCCAAAGAAGATACATATAAAATGTGAAATGAATCCAACCTGTAGTTTATTTGGAGAAGATGTTTGAAAAAATTACTGACAAAAATGAAGACGACGCCACAAACAGCGCCTTCACAGAGCTCATGGCCTCTCAGCCGGTGAGATAAAAAGAAAAGGAAAAAAAAACTAGCAGCTCCTAGCATAAAACAGACTCCAACACAAACTTCTCATATTGAGTCTTTAACTATTTATGGAAAAATATCCCTACAAAAAGAATTAAATCTCAGCCCAAATGGAGAAACATGTCCTGGGGAAAGTGTTTTCAATGAGTCATACTGCATAATTCAAGGACAAAAACTCATACATGAGCACCTTCCAGCTATTTTCAAGTCAACACATAAAAATTTCAGTAACAAAGGAAGACCCGAGTACATCGGTCACTTCATGACTAAAGGAAAACCACCTTATATTTCAGTTATCAGTTAAAAACATGGGTTTATCGACAAAAGGACTCACTGCACAACTGCAGAGAACTGCGGACCCGACGCCTCTGAACCACAGACCTCTACACAAGTTCTCCAACTCCTTTACTGTTTTACTTTTACCTCTGTGTACTCTGGGAAAAGTTGCTGAGCATGTTCACTTTACTTTCCAGTGCCTCATTAAATTACCCACATCTACATAACCCTGGGCTCTGCTGCAGCAGCAGGGGGTTAAGTGCCTTGCTCAAGGGGCCCTCGGGGACCGGAGAACAGGGAGGAGGGCATTTCACTCACGATAAATTCAATAGGATTAGCAATGCTGCAGAGTCGGTCCTAAATTTGATCCTTCAGCTCTAAAGTCTGCATCCAGGTCCTGCAAATACAACAGTCTCGACCTGGACGACAGGCATAGACTCTGTGTCTTTATATATGTCTTTATGTGGCAGTTTTTGTCCGTAGGGTTTTGATGTTTTGATGTTTTACTTAATTCTGTTCATGTATCATGGTTTTTATTTTATCGTGACCGTCGTTTTCAGTGTTCTTCTAAATTCTACATTTGTCCTATTCTGACCATAGAGAAGAGTTTAAAACAACCATATGTTACAGCATTTTCATCCCATAACATAAAACCTCACATTGCGCTCATTTTTTATTTGATTTAATGTTGCGAAATAAGTGATACATCAAAAAACTACAAAAAAATAGAGGTTTGTTTTGCATTTTTTCTGCATTTTTCATCACATTATTGTCTCTTTTTTTTTTTATTACTAATAATTTACCCATCTGGCTCCTTCAGTGTTTACTACCTTCAGTGGCTAACTATTTTGGCCACATCAACCAAATCAACACCAAACTATGAATGAATGAATGAATAAATGAATTTTACTTTCGAACGAGCATGTCTAAAATTGAGGAAAAAAAATACACATATGAAAAAAACCAAAAAAATAATAAGAATATAAGCATCATCAAATCATAATATAAAGTTTGTAAAAAGGAGTGGGCAGAAGTATACACTTTTTTAAAATTCCCACCCCTTACTATTCACCATGGTTTATATATCTATCTATTTACTACATAAATATCCAAATACTACATAATTATCCATATCAATATATATACTACATAAATATCAATATCAATAAAAATATATGCTCCATCCATACAAATATATAAAACACACATATATGACATAAATATCCATATTAATAAACAAACTGCTATTTACTGTTTGTATAAAATCATCCTAATGTAATATCCATCTGTGTTAGCTCATTGTCAAAGTATCATTAGAGGATAGGAGTAAAATAAAAACAGGATAGATGATTAAAAAAATCCCCAATAATCTTTAAACTGATATACGATCTACTTTTTCTACTGTGACGTCAAAACTTTCCAACTCAGCTAAAACTCATAAACTGCCCATTTATCATTTTAAAGACCCAACAAAACTTATGGTTTGTAGCATTAACATTGCTAGCCACGGTCGCTATGCTAGTGAGTTTATGTCAGTCTGTTAAAGGCGATACTTCAGCATGTTTCTGTACTAAACAGTTTAGGTTTAGTCTGCATTAACCTGCACAGTTTGACTTACATCTCGTTTTGCTGCTTCTGAAATAATGAGGAAGAATTACCGTAAGTCTGTCAGATGTGGGTTCAGTGTTTTAGAGTCCGGCGACACCAGTCTAGATAAATGATGTGGATAAATTTGTTTGCTTCATCTAGATACTGCCAAAATATTGTAATAATTTCAGTCCAAAGTGACGCAAAAATGAAGTTTCTAGTCAGATACAACAACAAAAAGCATCAGACGGAAATGAACCCTCCAGAAACCAGAGACAACTACAGGAACACTGGCCGACTGACTGCCCGCCTTGACCTGAATGCATGTTTTTAGCCACTTTATAGACTTTCTGCTCTGTCTTTGGTCTCTACCAACTCCTTTAAATGTGTCTTTAATTGTATCGAGGACATAAAGCGTATTTTCAATGATGTTTTGATGTTGTAGAATCATGTTAGTGAAAAAAACATCTTTGGTTCATTGTAAAATAAAATAAAAATAAAATAGGCCACTGCAATCCAAGGACCTCACTTCATCCACATTTTGTCACAATACTGTAGTAATTCCTAGTCAGATAGCAGAAGAAGAAGCATCACACACACATTAAACTTCTAGAAACCAGAGAAAACTACAAGAAGGAACTATACTTGAGATTGTGCATCATAATTCTACCTTAAAAGATCCTCATATGACCTTTTACCCTGATGTGTCTCACCACTTTTTGCTCTGTTGTTGGTTCCTACCAACTGTCTAGAGTTTCTGAATGTTTCCCAACTAGCTGCTAACTGTATCAAGGAAATAACTTACAGATACATACAGAAAAAAGTTAGTTTTGGTCCAAAATGCAGAGTTTCTAGTCAGATATGTTGACAAAAACTATCAGTCACAAACTAAACTTCCAGAAACCAGAGAAAACTAGAGGAAGTTTGTTATGGTTTGGCTGTAACTGTAAAAACTGTACTGCAGACTGTGCATCGCAATTCTACCTCAAACATTCAGCAGATCTTTTAGCCTGATCTTTCAACCCTTCATTTGGAGTCATGTTTCTGGCCACTTTGCAGATTTTTTTGCTCTGTCTTTGGTCCCTACCAACTCCAAAATGTGTCTCAAGGTTCTAAATGTTTCCCAACTAACTGCTAACTGTAGAAACAGGAAAAACATGTAATAAGTTTGGTCAAAAATGATACACAATGCATATTTTCTTGTCAGATATGTTGACAAAACCTGTCACACAGACTAAACCTCCAGAAACCACAGAAAACCAGAGGGGAAAACTCTCCTTCAGATTATGCATCATGATTCTCAACAGAAACAGATCCTTATATGACCTTTTAGCCTGATCCTTCTGCCACTTTATGACCTTTGTGCTCTGTCTTTGGTCCCTACCAACTCCAAAACGTGTCTCTTCAGTTTCCCAATTGGCTGCTAATTGTATCAAGACAATAAACATGTAATAATTTTGGTCCAAAATTAAAATGATGAGAACTGCAGTGGTTCTAGTCAGACACACAGACTAGACCTCCAGAGAAAACTAGAGGAACAACTTGTTATGGTTTGGTCGTAACTCGACTGTGTTTTATAAGCGGTGACTCTACATCCAAAGATGATGCTTAACTTCATTAACTATCATTTTCTGCTGTAGCCCTTTCCCCTGTGTCATCCAGCAGTAGGAACTCGTCGATGCTGTGGTGATTGTCTGGTTTTATCCGTGTCCTGTTAAACATCCTCGTCCTCTGTCCGTGCATCCGTGAGTACATGTGTGTCCTTGAAGTGGCCCATTTCCCTCCTCGCCGAAGCTGATTTGCTGCGTTTGTTGAGGCGTTTTCTTCATTTTCACAAATGAACTTCCGTCCTTCACGCCATCCCCGTCTCCTTCCCCTCATCCTTCATCCAAAGCTCTGAGCTCAGACTCTAGGGGAGATTATGTCTGCCTTTCAGCCACTATGTTCTGATAGGTTAGAGCCTGGTTTTATGTTTTTTTTTGGTTTTTTTTTTTATCTCTCCGCACACGTGAAATCTGACATGATTGGCAGTCATCTCAAGTTGTGATTGTTGTGCTGTGGTGCAGATTTTGCGGGGGAGTCACTTCTTAGATTTCGATACAGAGGGAAAGCTTAGCTGACAAGCCTCGGCGTAAGAAGGTGCGGTAAGCGGTCGACGCCTCTTTATTGGTAGACGCAGGCGTTCTCTTGTCTCCAAAATGTCTCCTTCCAGATATCTTCTATTGCTGAGTCATAATGAAATAAAGAGTCCGGCGCTTGCCACAACTCAACTTGAAAAGAAATCTCACTAAACGACTCAGTTCCTTTAGGAATGGAAAGAAAACATCTATTTTAATTGAATTGATCTGGTTGTTATTGACTTAATTTGCGCAAGAAGATTTGTGTAACGAGCGGGCACGGCCAGTCCTGAACCCCGGCCAAAGGTGGGCATGACAAACGACTCAAGTTAAATTTCACCCCATTACTGAATACACTTTTACAACCCAGGGACATCTCTTTCTTCATTAGTGTAGCGCTGCTGCTGCTTTTCAGGGCTGTCTCATTACTTCTTGCTGATGGCCTTCTTCCATTTTAATTTTTAACCACGCAGAATTAGTGCATTGTTGTGTGCGGTCAATACTATTGCAATTCCATAATATCTTTGCAAAATTCAATTTAAGATAATGTCCGTGGCGTATTGTTTACTACTGTAATTGGGATTAATGTTGCACTCTTGAATTTTCTGTACACTTGGACACGTATCAGTCAGGTTTCATTGGGTAAATCCTCATACAGCTATTGGTATTAGGGTTAATGATGCACATCCATGTAATGCTGTGGTAATGCTAAATTTAGTAAAGAGGATATCACATCATCCAAAGTCCAAGAGAGATGAGCCATTATGGATAAAATATGGATTTGACCATTGTATGAGTTGAGTTTTTTGTTACATATCGTCGCTGTCGGGCGGAAACCTCTTATGTCCAAAACGGTTATTTTTCAGGAAACTGAAAAAATTAGGTATATTCTATATAAATGAATGGAGTTAAGAGATGTAGTCACAAGCCGTTTCACTGGTTAAATATTTCTAGAACCATCAGGCCAATGTGAAGACTGACCAATGGAAACGTTTTTATGACAAAAAAAAAAAAAACAGACCAAAAATGGACTTACGAGGTTTCTGCCCGACAGTATACGACAATATGTTAATGTGAAAACTGCATATCAAAGTACTATTTAGAAGTGATAATGGTTTTTATTTGTGCTTCCTCCTATAATTGCTTGGTTCTGATGTCAAGGGCAGGGTCAGCTCTGACCAATAACTGTAGACAGACACAAACATGTGTCCTCCTGTAGCTGTCATGCATGTCATCCATCTATCTTTTCAGATGTCTCTCTTCAGAATGTCCTCTTTCAGTTAACATCCATGCTATGTCAGGACACGAGCCTCCCGGATTTCCATCTAAAACATTTTTAAAACTTTGATTCATGATCACAAACGCTGCCTCTGCCATCCTCGACCAAGAAAAAAGGCTGAATGAAAACGTGGAGGAAACAAAAATACTGCAAATCCCACCAACTTTGCATAGTGTCACATGACCTTCCTTTGTGTTTGCTAAAATAGGGAAGGTCACGTACGATGGACGTTTCACTTTACACGTTAGTGACCAATGGCTAAGACGCACGGGATTAAAATCACGGATGAACTCTGCAGTTTTTACAATTCACCAGAGGTTCACAGGTAATTCTAGGTCTGAGCAACTAGAGCTAAAGTCACTTATTTTAGACTTATCCAAATCTGTTTTTTTTTCTCCTCATAGCAAATTCAGCCCTATTTATTCTACAGTAAATGTACAAGTCAATGTAATGATGGTGCCTAGACCTACACTATATAAATTTCCATGAGTGAGAGTATTTATTTTTTTTAACCACATAAAATAAATTGTTTTCTTATTGAAATTTTGGAACTGTAACATTACCTACACTATAGTTACAGTGTTATTTAGTTTATACCGGTCCACAAACATCATAAATCATGTGAGCATGTTTATTCCCCTTATTTGTCAAACATGTTTGGTGCAGAATCAAGAGAGAACATACTGTACATAAAGCGGGTCCTTAGTTATAGACTAGTGTGTGTTAGAGACCTTGGTTCATTCACTGTTGAGCTGCTGCACTTTTTTGTGTTCTGCTACATCCCACAATGCAAAGCGCACCTGGATAGAGGAGGCGTTTAACCTTACCAAGGTGGAAATGTACTGTACTATAGTGGCCGTGGCTCAGGAGGTAGAGCTAACAACCAAAGCGTTAATGGAATTGGAATTGGAAACGGTAATTGGCGGTTCGAGTCACATGCTGTTGTGTCCTTGGGCAAGACACTTCGCCCAGCGTCACTCACACTGGTGTATGAATGCGGGTGGGTGTTTGATGGTTGTTGTAGTGGCCATCAGCATGCTCCCAGGTGTGAATGTAAACTCTAATGTAAAGCGTTTTGAAAAGTTCTATAGAAATCTAATCCAGTTTGATCCGAATGGACAAAAGCGCACAGGTATGACAGCTGTATTATCTATCGTCCCCATTTGTCCCACATCTGACTGACAGCGCAGTTTCACATAATGTGGCAACCAATTAAGGACGTTACTTGACTTCAGAATGGTGTCGTTTTCTTTTTTGTCATTCTCCCCATCGGTTCATAAACACAGCTGTCAGAACTGTCTTTCATCTGTCGGAGCCACATTAAACATCCGTTCCTCTAGTGGGTTCTTGTCCAGCCAAAGTAGTTTGTGGGCACTAAATGATGATGCACAAAAGTCACACATTAAAAGATGTTTTTAATTTGGATTCAGTCACGAGGGATCTCACAACACAAATGTGGAACATGCTGTGTTTTTCACTCCTACGGTGCCAGTGTAGAACTTGAAAAGGAGAAGCAGCTTGCAGAACTTCATATGAGCGCTGATATTGTATGTAGAGGAACCATTAACATAAGAGAGGAAGTCTGGGCTAAAGGACGTGCAAACCAATCAATAACACCAATGAGATCATACAAGCTGTACATATCCATAGTTTGATGTAATTATAACGAGTCGTTTTTATGGAATGATTCTCAAAATGAGTCTCCGTTTATTTGGTGTCCGTCTGCACGTCTGGTCAGACTGTTTCTGACACAAGCAAGCCTTAACAAGCTTTGATGACAGATAAGTCCAATTACACAGAAGGCTTCAAATCAAATTCATTAAAAAAAAAATGCAGTTCGTACAATCCTGTCCTGACAGTGTGATTTTTCTCAAAATTATAAATAGATTTTAATGATCAACTAAGGTTTTGAGACATCATCTGCTGACATCCCAGCGCAAACATAATTATCAATCAGACTCTGTTTGCACTATATTCATATAAATAAATAACGATTCATGAAATTCTAACATTATAATGAGGTTTTACATCATCAATTATCCCTCAAAGACCTACACAGCCACTAGGGACCAAAAGCATCCACTCATTTAAAATAACTGTAGATCTAATAACCACATATCAATACATTTAAATATAACTGTAGATCCAATCATCATATCAGTACATTTAAATATAACTGTAGAACCAATCATCATATCAGTACATTTAAATATAACTGTAGATCCAATCATCATATCAGTACATTTAAATATAACTGTAGAACCAATATTCATATCAATACATTTAAATAATTCAAGTAAAATGTAGTTTCTCAGCTTTTCAGTGATATCAAATATCACATACCAAATATGTGTTATTTGGATGCTAAGAGACTCCATGGTGACCAAGGAAACACCACCATCATCTGCACATTGATTCATGAATACAGCCTGTGTAGTTGGAAGTGGTTGGAAGGATTGTTTTTAGATTTAGTTCATGATATTTTGCTGCAAAAAATATTTTTCGTGCATTTTCTCTTTTTTGATATGATAAACTTTGCATTAACTGTGACATTTTTTTGTGCATCTACATGGCCAGTAAATTAAATACAGGAAAATATCTAATTTCACAGTAATAATACAAAATGCAAAGAATAATATTATACCAAAGAGAGATAAAATGTTAAATGTAGAGGAAAATTTCATCTAGAAGTCACCACAAAAGGTCTGGGTTTTTAAGGGTTAAGTATTACTTTGTACAGCAGAAGCAAATCCACCTTAAATGGGCAAACTGATTAAACTGACTCATAATTGAATGTTCACAATGAAGAGGTGGTGAACAGTTTGTCGAGATATATCCAGCCCCAAACTTTTTTTATTTCCTCGGCTCTTAATGTGCCAGCCTTCTGATCCACATCTGCTAATTGGTGCATATTTGCTCTTGGGTAAATACTTACCCATTGATGAGATATTTTAACCGTAGCAGATGGCTTTATTCCACACATGTCAGTAGTTCACACAGTTTGCTGTTGTGGTGTTGAAAGCAGCTTCGGCAGCTTTATTCCACCGCGAATAAAACAATGTATAGTTGGAGAACATGAAAGAGTAGACTGCCGGTAGTGTTGCTAGGGGGCTATGAAGAATGTCCTGAGGATATTTATTTTACAATTGGAACAAATGAGAATTTTCTTCTATTTTTATCTTTTTAGAACTACCTATTGGCGTCTAACCTACCTTCAGGGTGTTCAGACTTAGCAAATCTAACAGATGAAAATTACTGTCATTTATACCATTCTGTGTCCTTTCCCACAAGACTGCTAACACCTCTCTGAATACTTGACTGTCAAAAAAAAAAAAAAAAAAATGGTGGCGTCTCAGTGGGATCTATGACTCACCCTCATGTTCTGGGGAAATAGAGAAAAGTTGAGAAAAGAACAAAGCTTTTAAAGTCCATTCAGGCTGTGGCGTTCTGATCCACATTGTACTGTATGACTAAATCTACTGCTGTGATAAATAATGATAATCCTAATCAACCATGACATTACAGCTGGGAGGGAAAATACATGATTCTACCTGATTCAGTATATAGGCTAATGGTAAATCACAGCACGTTTCAGATCTATAAATTCTAAGTGATCAAAATTCAGATGCTTTTAATCCCTGACAGAAGGATTTTTTTTTCTTTTCTGTCAGTGTGTCTGTCTGTGAGTTGATGATATCGTCTTGTTTTGTAAGTAGGTAACTGTATGGTGGTCCTTTAAAAAAATAAAAAATTTAACATTATTAAAAAAAAAAAAAAGGATTAATTCCAAAGCTGAAAGTGGGAATGTTCCTGGGACCTCAGATTGGAGGTGTCACCGGTGACCCCCGTACTCCCCTTCAAAGCTCAGCTCTCTAGTATTAACAGCCTGGGATTCATTTGTGCAAGTGGTGTAAAAATGTTCCGGGCGACCACAGAGATCCAGATTTTAATCAAGTAGTTGAGGACATGATAAAACCATATGAACAGATGTGTTGCGTAATGTTACTCAAAATTGGATTTCTCCACCTGCACCTTTATTTCTCCAACCCAACTAGGATGATGTAAGTGATGAGCGCGGTGACTAATTTCATCAGGATATTTCTCAGATGGAAACCAGATACCAGGGGCTTCAACCTGAATATGAAGGTGGTTACAGTGGCTCCTCCACTGAAAAACTGAAAAACTCCAGTGTAGGAGCCCTCAAGAGCAACTGTCTGATACATTTTTGAAGAATTCTAATCCAATCACATGGGCCTGTTATTTAGATCTATTTATCATCAGGCTTTACGTTTATATCTGCAAGTAAAATTAACCATTTTATTATATGTATCTTCAGATCGTAAATGTGGGGACATGATTGGAAAGTAAGTGTTCTTATATGTTCATTTGATAAAAAAAAAATGTGTGATGTGCTAGTTAAGCAATGTGTTCAGACCTTTTCATAACAGTGTACAATATTCCATGACAAATGTGCAATATTTTATTTCACATCTCAACACAACAATGTACAATATGTCCTCGTTATTCCATATTCCAACATAATAGTGTGTAATAAGGGCCACTCTGGACTGTTGACTCTGCACAACCACAGTAGGCTGCCATCTGGAACCTAAAATATGCATCTATAAGGTGCACTTTATCTTTATTTTTGGTGTACTTTAAATTTTATTATTAATTTTATTATACATGCCTGTGTTTTAATGCCTTTTTAATATCTCTGAACTTTGCCTTTTAACTTGACAAGAATTCCAATGTACCTAATGGTATTCTATTCTGTTCTATTCTATTGGATAATTTCTGATTACAGATTTGGAATCAGATCAGGTCAGATATTTTTGTATATACATATTGTGGTTCCACAGTAGCAGACCTAACCAGTCACCAGGCATCCATGGACACAGTACTCTATGCTGCTACACCTTCATAGTGTAATGAATACCTTTTTCCAATGGGTTAAAATGGAATGTCTAATGCAGTCAGTTATACAATACACACTCAATTTGCTTTGAGGGATGTAGGCATAGTAGGCTAACATCATCGAATGTTTGTAGCCATCCCAGTAGTTTGTTGTTGTTTTTTTTGTTTTTGTATTTTTAATTCTTTCTTCTGGCTCACTAGTATTTCTAAATATATGGGTAAAAGAGATAGAATGAGGTGAGAAGTTTAAACTGTCTAACCTGTGTATGTAGGTGTGAGTGAATAGGCTAAGAACTCAACAATACTGTTTTTTATATATATAAAATATATATATTTCAACATGCACTATATATA
>JAPQRQ010000019.1:1485886-1510153 GCA_037367365.1 Apogon talboti | reverse complement strand
GCTTCCAATATGCGTTCTGCTAAATAAACTCAACCGTATTTGCTGCTTTAAAACACTTGCTCTCACAAGTTTAAATTACTCATTCCTTCCCTTTTCTAATCCACCAGGTTCACCTCCTTCACTTGAAACTACATTTATATCCAAAAGGTCAGTGAAGCCCTGTAAAACCATAAGATCTATATACACAGTGGCAACCCTTGAATCCCTCATGTAAAAAATAAATAAATAAATAACACGTTTTTCCATGGCCACATGCCTGCTCTTGCCTGACATCCAAATGACTGTGCATGCCGCAAAAATAACAGATATGGATTCCTTGAAGTGAGAAAATGAATAGTATGAACTCCATGACAACCGACGTGACACAACATGAATGGAAATAATACACAAAAACTCCAGTGACATGTCATTAGACACTTCAGCCACAAGTGCAACAGGAAATCCAGTAGCGAATATATCTTGAGTGATGACGTGACATTGTTTTGGCTGAAATCCAAATCCATCCATTTTCCAAACCACTTTGTCCTTGTGAGTTTCACCAGAGCCTATCCTGGGTTTCAACAGGCGAGGACGGCGTACACCCTGGACGTGCCACTACCATTGACTTCTATAGATGATTTAGATTGACTGATTGACCTCATTAAGGTGCAGAATGGTGGGAGGACCTTCCAACCATGGACCTTTTTGCTGTGAACTCCAAGTCCTAACTCCTTGTAGACTGCCGTCATGAACTCACCTCAATATTCTACTGTTTATGTAAAGAGGTGCTGCTCATCATTCTTTCTGAATGTACATAAGTTACCTGGTTACCTGTGATCCCTGACGTTCATGGGTTTTAGTAACAGTGTTATTAATTTCATGACTTTCTACTGATTTTTGGATCATTGGCTGGAGGAACTGATCAATAGTAGCATCAATAAAATAATCATCATACCGAAGACAGGAAAAGGTGTTACTTTGCATAATTACGATTATGATAATTATGCATAATTTAATCAATTAGCATCATAACTATTGTATGTGCTATATTCAAATGAACAATCTCCACTTAATGTAGTATCTCCTTGATAGCAACACAAATCATTCATGTTTTTATACAGTGGTGACCAAAATTATTAGAATACTTGACATATTTAAGAGGATTCATCTGTGTTCATGTTTTTAATTGGCCATTAAAACACCCATCAAGCAAATCGTATATAAACCATAGAATAGAGCTATCATAAGGAGAAAAAAATAAATAAATGAACGAATAAAACACAAGCCAGGCCTATTTCACTATCAATGTCACACTTATGTTCCTTCACAGAAGCCAAATGACTTGTGGACTCAATGTCAGGTGTGATTGTGGTCTTAGGCTACAATCTTGGTCCTATCCTGCTCATTGTGTAAAGTTAATTGGATAGAAAGGCATGTTTCATGAACATTATGAACTGATATCATGTTTTGAGGCAAAAAAGGTCAATATTTATAAATACAGTTGGACAGTACAGGGATGACCACTGCACCACCGTGCCGACCTACAGCCCAATCCTGTCCTTCAAAGACAAGAGTTGGCATTGTGGCTTCTTCATGTGTCTTAATGAGACCTAAACACCCACATATACAGTATAGGTCTTGTCTCTTAACCTGGCAGCTCAGACCTCCGCTCAGGTAACATTTACTTCAGCGTATTTCACTGCCGTTTCCATTAAAATGAAAAATCAGCAGTTATAAAATGCATGTCAGTGCATCAGTGAATATAAATGTGTTTACGAGGATAGGTTTTGCTTGAGCATCACATTATGCCATTTCAGTGCAGTTTTCAATGCAATATTTATTTGTTTTAAATAATTTTGTCACCTCGTATGTACTGTGTAGGATTTAGAGTCAGAAATAAGCTGCATAGGTGACTTTTTTTTTTTTTTTTTTTGGAGGACATATGAGGGAGCTCAGAGGATTAATGGAACTCCTGTGTGGGTGAAAAATAATTGCACACAATCACTGTGGCTCTTAGAAACTCCCGATTTCAGCTCGTCTTTAATGATTGTGCTTCAGTTTCCAGATATCAATACTTCAAAAAAAAAAAAAAAAAACCTAGTCATTAATTCAGTGTCTAAAACTTTCAAAAGTCACAAGAGGTAAATGAATTCCAGGGCCCTGTTGATCAATAGATCCCACACCGCTGGACCCTGTAATTACTGCTCACAGCTGGGTTTTATGTCTCATTTGAGGTGGTTCCTCTGTTTCCTTTCACTTAACCTTCATTTAATTATTCTGTAAAATGGGTTGTGTCCTTGCATTTTTATAAGAGGAGTACTAGGTGTGAATGTGCACCAAGCAGGAGGGTTATACTTTGAAGTTTCATTTAAAGGAAGGCATTAAAAGCTTCTTTTTTATTTGTTTCAGATTGATGAGACACCTATAAAGCAAGCCGTCAGATTCATTTTCGTAGAGCACCAGAAATATTGATTCTAAAGACACATTTTTTGTGTAAGTATTCAACTATGACGTATTGAAAAAAAAAAGAAAAAGAAAATTCACAAAGTAGAAACAGGGTTAGTGAGGTAGCGTCTGGCTTAACCCTTTACTATTATGAGAGTGGCTACATCTCCTCATTTTCATGGTCTGCTTTGGACCTTGCCTGCTCACCTCCTCCTCACACCTGTGGCTCATTTCATTATTGGCTAAATGAGCTGCCCTGTTTGCCATAGTTCCCTGCCATCCTGGTGAGTTTACGGTCATGACACCAGTCGTCCTGCAGACTCTCCAAAACCTCACCTCAGGTTTTTTGTCTCCATTTTCCTACACCTGTTTTTCTCAGCTCGCTAACCACTTTCAGTACCGTGCAGTTGAATCTTTCCTCTCAGCTCCATGACGGAATGTGTTCGCCAAAGCAATGGACTCAGCTGGTGCTGAAATGTTCAGGTCCCTTGAGCTACTGAGTTTATTTTCTCTGAATGACTAAAGTTTCCTGGTGAATACTGATTTTCTGCTTCCCAAGGTGCCGAGTACAGAGTTTTTTTGTAGTTGTAACCTTTGATGAGTTCCCCCTCATGTCGGCTGCCTGGGGGTTTGAGTCAGCGGCCCAGCACCCGCCTACAGCGGCAGCCTGGTGGCTTCCCAGAAGTCACTACGTTCAGACAGGAGGTCTTAATGCACAGTGTGGATTTTTTGGTGAAATCAGATTTTTTTTGTGTGCTCATTCATATTAATCATTAAATGCGACTTCTATCAGTTTTGAGTATGAACTGAATGCGACCTTGAAGTGACCCGCATGCGCAAAAGAGGTCCTGACGTAATACGTGACCACGCAGACATGCACTGTGTTTATGGAAGTACATATGGAGGCATCTCGTCTTGACACGTTGTTGTCCTTTTTTCCTGTCGCTCCTCCTCCTGGGATGCAGAATTGTGACGTTTGTCGCATTTCAGTGACATGAAGGTAAAGTAAATGCAACCTGGCCATTCAGACTGAAGTCCCATTGCAAAATATGGGATACGTATCACATTTAGGACCACGTATGAAAGCAGTCTGGATCGGATTTGGGCCACATTCGGCAGTAGTCTGAACGTAGCCTTAGACTCCGTGGATCTCTGTTCATGAATAAATAAAATTAAAAAGGCAGAGGTAAAACTTGTAGATAGCGAGTGTCTTTGAAGGCGACAAGAGTTACCAAACCACCAATCCTCTAGAGCACAGGTGTCGAATTCAGGTCCTCGAGGGCCGGTGTCCCTGCATGTTTTAGATATTTCCCTCTTCCAGCACACCTGGACACTATCAGGCTTCTGCAGAGCTTGGTGATGAGCTGATCATTAATTGAACCAGGTGTGCTGGAAAAGGGAAACATCTAAAACATGCAGGACACTGGCCCTCGAGGACCTGAGTTCGACACCCCTGCTCTAGAGGGACCAGTGAGGCACTGTGACGGGCCCCTTCTGGTGGTGACAACTAGCTCCAATGATGAGTTGAGGATGAGAACCTCAAAGAAACCAAATCATAGAAAATAACAGAAATAGAATAGAAGCACCAGCATTGTTTTCATGACTGGACACAGCATTTCCTCCACAGTGGTGAGTTTTACGCTGAGGCTTGAAGGTACTGTGAGGACTATCTGTTTGAAGTGGATTGCAGCGACACCTTTGGCCGGAATCGGTGGTGTTTTTCCGGGACAAAGACTCTGCTTCCCATGAGCACCAGCAATGACTGTTGTAAGGGAACAAAATCCAGCATGGAAGGAACTCGCCTTACATTTACTCTATTTAATATTTTCTCTCTGAAAAACCATGTACTTATCCAGGTCAGAGTCTGTGCTGATGCTGGAGAACACTATTGGTTCAGCAGAGGCTGCATGCGTGCTCGGTGTTGACGCCACGGGTCTTTTTGTGTAACTGTAAAACACATAAAAGTGTATAATGTTTTATTCAATAAGATCCTGGATAAAACAGAACACTAAAATCACAAAATGATGTCTGAGGGATGATGTTTAGTTAGCCAGTGGTTATGTTTTCATGGAATTTCTGGGTCTTAACCATCCCGACGGTGAGTATTTTGTGAAGATAATCAAAACTTTATGTCCTACCATCGCGTAACTACTTGCTTCTTCGAAAACACAGTGCGCAGCTCAAAAACAGCTTGACGGTGCTTTCTTTGTTCAATATATGATGCTAATGCCAAACAGCTAGCTGTGCGGCTAATGGCTAACTAGCATGAAGCTAACTCAGAAGTGTTTACTACAAGTTTGACTGAGCTACCAACAGCCATTATAGTAAAATAAAATGTTACAATGCATATGTATAAAGACAAGAAGCATTCCATACCTGTGTAGAAGGAAGGGGGCCAACTCCAGATCTGTTTTATTTCCTTTTAACTCCCTTCATTCTCTCCATCGTTGGAAATGATGCCGACGATTACCCGTGTTTTAGCCTGGGCTCTATCACTCTGCCATTTAGTTTTCTTCTCCTCTTCTGTCCTTTTTCTTTTTGCCAGTCCAGCTCCAGTTCCAGTGTCCACCATTACAACAAAATAAATCCAAGAAATCCATTTCTTCAAGAAAAACGACAGAGCTTACTTCTCACTGCTAAACTTTGCCAGTCGGCCTGGTGTTGTCATAGAGACACTTGAGACGTTGTGCTTCATAGGCTTTATTGGGTCATTACAGTAATTTAACTGACACCTGTACTAGAAGCTGAAGAAGAGGCCATTTTAGCAGAATTATAACATGCAGTAAATTGTAAATGACTGCCAGATTTTGAAAGTTCTAAGTGCTCTGGAAAAACAGGCAAAATGACTCAGTCACAGCATATTTTCTAACATTTTTATAGTCAAAATAAGAAAAAAAAAGTCCAGGTGGACCATTTTAGGCTCAGGGTTTAAAGGGTTAACAGTGGCTTTACCCGGTCTAAAAAGGCACAGCTGTAATGTAAATTACTAGTTGACACAGCACATGAACATTTTAAGAGTGTTTGGAGTTTTTGTTGAGAAAAAAAACTGCCATGCCCTAATGCACACATATGTAGATAATGAACTTCCCACTTTCAACAGCCTGCAGATAGACTTAGTATTAATCCTTTTGTGATTTTGATAGCTGCGGGTGTGTTCCATTATACAGAGTCCTCCTGCGGTGTGTGGTTTGGCATATCAATGCTAAATATAGCCCCTTTAACTTTGCAGACAGATAACTGATGATCACTTGTTTAGTTCAAGTTTTATTTGGCTTTTTTAACCGCTGATGGGCAATGAACCCCCCCAAGGGATAAATAATATTGATCTGTATCTTTAAGGGCACCAAGGCTGAGCTGACACAGTAAGTCTATGTTACTGGTCCCAAAGGCTTGTGATCCACAGTGAGAGAAGAAATATATATATATATATATATATATATATATACATCTTCTGTGTTCATTCTCTGACACAGAATAAATGTTCAAATGAATGAAAACACAAACCAAATGAGTCTATAGTCCTCACTCTCTTTCAGTGATCTACAGTATATACATATTTCAGTCACATCATCTCACTATCAGTTTCACATCAGTTAAACCAAGCGAACATTAGCGTTTGCATTTCAGCACCTGGACTGATTCCATAGCAGTTTTAACCATAGTACAATTAAAACAGGAAAATATTCCATAAAGTAGTGTGAAATCCACTGAGCAAAAGCGTCAGACCACCTTTACCTTTGTTTTTGCAGGGTTGAAAGGAGCATACATGTATTTCATTCTATTCAGACAAAAACTGAACTGAAACTTTGAAAAGTAAAATTCCCTTATGTGAATCATCTGACGTATTGAATGAAACATCAGGAAAATGAATGCAATGCGTGTCATTGTCTGAACAAAAGGGTTAAAGACATGTTAAGTGCAAAGGTAGGTCACAGTAAACACTACCACTTTCATTTCTGTCTCTGAAAACCCTTGTTTTTCCTGCTGTACATGCTTCCCATATATACAGAGTGCATCTTAATATGAGGGTAATTCAAAAAGGTCTAAGACAAATGCCATAAATTCAAAGTCAAACTAGTTCAACAAAATTCTATCAAGAAGGAATTTTTCGGTGGAAACATCGCTTACAGAAGTGTATTGACGTAGGTGGATGTTATGTAGAAAAATAATTTTGTTACTTTCAAAAATAAATTATTTTTTTTAATTTGTCTTAGAACTTTTTGAATTACCCTCGTACATGTGGTCATAGCTTTACTAAACCAACAAACCTCGTGCTGATCTAGAAGTTTGGTACAGTGTTATGTGTCCCATAAACTAAGTGGAGGCTCAGGGTAGAACTAAGGAAAATGCTACACAAATATGGGCCAAAAACAGTTCTGAGAGGTGGTTTGAGTGGAATACCTCACCACCCAATAATACATCTGTCAAAAAACAAGTCATTGGACCAACAAACCCAAAGACTTAGTGGAAATCCAATTCAGATTCCAATGCCAACCGTTTCTTTTCATTTACGTGGACTATGAGTCGATCAAAATGCAGATGTTGACCCCCTCAGAGGTCCCAACCAGAACCAGACTGAACCGTGTCAGCCTCCTTATATCCACGCCCACTCAGGTCAGTTACCCTCAGGTATGGTGGGTGGGCTCAGGTGCATCCACTGACACCTCATCAACAGAACCTGGAGGCAGGATGTGCCTGGAACAACAGACCAACATACTTTAACTTTAAAACACCTGGTAGATTAAAGCTGTTTTCCTTAAACACAGGGAAGGCTAATTTACTAAATATTCTTTAATACAAGTCTACAAAGTTCAAGAGTGCCATCATTAAGACCATTCTGCAGATTTTTTTTTTATTTTTTATTTTTATTTTTGATTTTTAAAGAACAAAAATACAGTTACATACTTACAAAACAAGACAATATCAGCAACTCACAATGGCAGGACCAAAGACAACAGACATACACACGGACAGAAAAAAAAAAAAAGGAAAAAAAAAGCAGAAACTCTTTGAACACTTCACAGGTATTTTTGCCCACACATTATTTATGTTTGTTGTTGTAGTTGTGTAAAGTTAGCAGATATACCATAATATACTGCTAACTGTTGCACAAAATCACATAAATAATGTGTTCAGGAAGCCAAAAGAACGTAAACACCACCTACACAATATATCCTGTGAAATGCACTTTTGTCTCACATTTACAGTATATTCTTAGCACCCTAAAACTACACCAGGAATAAGACATTAGTTTTACAGAATACACACTGGTAATTAGAGTAAAATGTGAAGTAATGCCCAAACGATGTGGTATTGATTAGACACATTCACACAATGGACAGTTCTGTTGTCAGTTTTCCGTCCAGGTTTTGGCTGCAGATGCTGTTTGGATTTTACTCTGAATTATAGTTTTTGGATTCTCATATCTGTGTAAAATGATAGGGTTTTGGGCTTTGTGTTTGTAATTGGTCACCTGGCACTGACACCACCTTTGTGATTGGGTTTTGTTAAATGGGGTTATCGTTGTAACGCATTTGCACAAAGGATGGAATTTGGTGGTGAGCATTGTGTGGTGAAATGACTCAGACGCAGCATTCAGGCCCGATGTGCCGTATCTAATACAAAAAAACAAAAAAACCCGTCATAGTTAATCTGTTTGTGTGAGAAACAAACAAAAAACAACTTCAATATTTGTTCAGCTTCTGTCAGTTCTTGTTAAACATCAAATTTTTTTAATATTTGAAAGCTGTATTTTTTTTCTGCAACAATAAACTACAGCAAAGTTCCTGCAAAAAAAAAAAAAAAAAAGTCTGAAACGTTCACGTCCACATTCTGTTACTTCCACTGCAGAAAATTCAACACCTTATTCCTGAGGCATAAATAAATAAAGGTCTGACTGAATTTAATCTCGTCTGCAATTATGTTTCCATTAAAATATACAGAACATGGCCGTGAAAGTTGGAATTATGTGTAAAACTTGAAATTTTACCTCCTCTCAAGATTCGAAGGTCCATGAACAAAAACACCAAATCAATTCGAGTTACTTTGTTTACTCAGAAAGAAAGATTTAATTGTCCCAAAGGGCATTATGTTTCCAGCAGTAAAGTCGAATCAAAACACAAGAACCACGTATGATAAACACAACAAAAACAGCAAAAAGAGAAGTGAGGACATTAAAAGTCCATTTAAGAACAAGTCAGAAAAGCTGCGAACCCAAATGGATAGAATGAAGTGGTGTAATTAATACAGTATCAGAGTGACGATTTGTTTTTAATGTCATAAACAGCAGTAAGAGGTTGTTTGCAGATTGTTGTCGTGTCACGACACAAACTGCAGGCGAAGAAGAGGGAGTATTTTTATACATGGGATGCACGATCAAACCGTCACTGGTGTGAGTCATGTACCATCGCTCTAATCCATCAAGTCACAAGTTCATAAAGAGGAAAATTCAAGAAACTGAACATTGGAAAAAGGCTGGATGACACCATGTCTGTGCAATTGTAATAATAAAAAAAAGGTGCAATAATAATAGAAATATTCGTTAAAAACAACACCATTAACACTTTCATCAAGCTAACAGTTGCACTAAAGATGAAGCAGAAACCAGTTTTAAGAAAATGATCATTACAACCAACCTGTTCATTTGGCATCGGTTTATAAGTCTGATATCCAGTTTGACTTGTGAAAAATAATGCATTTATTTACTTTGAATGGCTGTAGTTGTGTTTTTCTGAGACATTTACATAATCGTTAGCCTCATAGCTTCATTGCCTAAGTCATGTTTTTGGCTAAATTGTAAATATCTGTGTAACTTTACTCTCCTAGCACTGCGGCTTCATTTCTCGTCATTGGCCATGACCTGAAAAAAAAAAAAAAAAAAGACTTAGGCAGTTAACAATGTGTATTTTGTTGATATAGACTAGTTATTATATGAAGAATTTCATGTCAATATCCCCAACTTGGAATGTCGTGGTGCTATAGGCTCCTAGTTACAGTTTGAGATGCACATTGTTCTCTGAGCTACTAAACTGCAACAGGGATAAAAAAAAAAAAAAAGAATATAATACTTGATAGAGCTTTGATTTCCTTCTGTGAACAGCTTATTTCAAAAAAACAGTATAAGTAGACATACCTAAGTGAAGTATTTAACCCTCAAATACTTAAACAGCCTCCAGTGGACAACGTCATGTACTGATATTAAATGAATAATAACTTTTGAACCTTTTTGAATCGAAACAATTCAGGTAAAATGCATTTTCTCAGCTTTTCATGGGCATCAGATATGATCCCATCTGGACGTGCAGAGGCTCTGCAGTGAACGGAGAAACACCGTCATCTTCACTGATTCAGTGTTTGACAAATGGCAGTGGTTGTAGACGCTTGTTTTTATGTTCAGTCAATGATATATTTTGCACAAAAGGTCACTTTTTCTTTTGTTCTTCATTTTGTTTGATATAATAACCTTTGCAGTTACTCTGAGTTCCATGAATGTCTGTGTTCAGTAAATTGAATGTAGGAAAATATCAGATTTTCACTGAAAAAACACTTAAATGCAGAGGATGATATTATAATAAATGGTGATAAATTGATGATGTAAATATGCAAAATAATATTTCATTTTGAATTCAAATTTGTAATGTTTTATTATTTAATTAATTTTTAAAATGTATTCTTTATTTATATAAATATTTATTTCACCACACAAGTGAAAATGTAAAAAGAGAAAAATAGGAAATTTTGTATTTATAGAAATATTTACATAAATACCATATTTCTTATTTTTCTCTTTATGTTTTTGTTTTTCATTTGTGTGGTTTTTCTATCTGTCTTTTCTATCTGTGATTGTTTGTTGTATATTGCTGCTGTTAATTGTGCAATTTCCCCACAGTGGGATAAATAAAGTCTTATCTTATCTTATCTTATCTTATCTTATCTTATCTTATCTTATCTTACTTCGGAAATGCTTAAGACTGAGATTTATTTGGTTGTCCACACCAGACATACTTCCAAATCCCCCATTCATATATGATTGCACTGAGCAGCATCTGTATCTTCCCGACGTATCGATCCATCCACATCATCTGTGATATTTCTCCACCCCTTTGAGAATGTTTAATCCACCTATGTTATATGTGTAACCATTACCTTTAGCGCCGAGGCGCTGCTGCGTTGTTCTGTTACTCCACAGCTGTCATTTGTCGCTCGGAGCGGTGGCTTCCACTGTCTCATTAGCAGAAAAAACTTTCACTTCAGTTGAAAAATGGCTCCTCGTCATAATATAAAGATCACGTCCAACACATTCTCTTATTTTCTGCAAACCGTTTTTCTTTGTAATATCATCTAAATGAGCAGCATCCAGGCTTTCTTTCATCCTTACATGTCACCAGATTCACATTATTGCAAACAATGTATTGACTGTTAACACACATACAGTACATTTGCTCCAATAATTTATGAGGTTTATCATCTTGTTCTATTTTAGCTTGTGATTAAACTTTTATAGCTTATGATTAACTTATAATTAACCTTTAAGCATTTCATCAATAGTCTTTATTCAACTGAGGGAAAAAAAAATTTAAAAATACACCAGACGTAAGAACTTGATACCAATTCCCAATGAAGCTATTATTTGCATTATTGTTTGAAGGAGCTGTGGGAGGAACATCCAGCGTGCATTATGGCAGAAATATAACAAGCATTCATCCCTATACTATTGATTAAGAATGTATTATCTGTTCCCATTTTGTTTCTGAAAGGAGTTCAACTGCATTTTTTTTGTCAGTAGATTATTGTTAGAAGCGTTGTAAACATAAGGGAGTGGAAGGGAAAGTCTCTTGGAGAATATAGAACTAATATTCTCAACTTAGAGTCAGAAACACTTTATACAACGACAGCTGACGGGGACTTTGGCAGAGCCTGTGAGACAACAGTGACAGTAGTCGGGGAGCCGCCGTTCCCGCTCATCCTTTATGACAAACTTTTTCTACTTAGTGATTTATTCCGTCTCAAATGATGCGGAAAATTACTTCATCAGCGGCGCCCTGTTAAATGCTTGTTTGTTGAAAAGTGCTGTTGTTTTGAGTTTGGGTCATGATGGGAAGTTGAGTAGATGGGCAGCGACCTCAGTGGGAGTTAATTTCACCAGTGACATGCCAGAACGGGAAAAGAGTCTAGATTGAAATGAGAAACCGGGGGGGCCATCAGTTCCACATTGCAGTCAGTCTACCGTAACTTGGATGTAGAGGAGGAGGATTTCCTGTTACTGCTCAACCAAGAGGCCTGCATCACAGTTGTGAGGCTCAACAGGGGAATCAGTGAAAGAGCAGAGCCACAAAAAGACTTTATCAGGGCTACGATATATAAACAGTTCATTCATGAAGGATTTGAAGTAAAAAAAAAAAAAAATGTTTCCTGGATGTGATGTTTTGACAATAAATGTGTTTTCCTCTCGGCTCCATTCTTGTAAATCCACCTTATCGTTTGTGACATTGTCTGTGAAATTATTGTTTAACTTACAGTGGATACAATCCTGGCGGGATCTGAGATCTGGCATTGACGATGCTGTTTCAAGGCTTCTTTTCAAAGCTCATCTTCTGTGCCTTTCTAGTGTCGGTCTCTCATGCCATTCCATTAAAAACACAGATATATGCACGGCGTTTTAGAAACATTGAAGTCCAATACATTCTACGGAGGATGTGTGACTTCCAGTTTTGTCCTAAGCCTGAGCTTTGCTGCCATCTAATTGAGAATCAATATTAAAAATGAGACATCAACATTGTGTAATTAGAGGCATTCATGTTATTCCATCTGGACCGACTCTGCTTTATGTTTGATTTGCTCCTCTGAGTCAGTTGGACAGTGACAGCGCAAACCGTGTCTAGATGAGTGACAGCTCAAACGGACTGGATGCAAAAAGTTTTCCAGTGGGGTCCACAGATGGATCTGACATCACTATTATTCATCTATGATTCTCAATCTTTTTTTTGAACAAACGCCCCCTGACATCATCATGACCCCCCCACCGAAAATAATTTAGATAATTTAAATTTTAAATAATTTAAAACATTTTTTTTTGGGGGGGGGGGGATTCTCCATTGAGGTACATGCTGGTTGTAAGAAAGAGGCATTGTGAGACATACCACTGACTAACGCCCCCCCATTTGTGCCTCTGTGCCCCCCCTCTCAGCTTCCAAACTGTAACACATTACAGATGACTTGTTACTGTTATTTAAAAGTCATTCCTTACCTTATAATACTGCATCACATGACTTCTGTATTACTTTGGAGTAACACACAGACTCTTGTCATCAATGGTGTGTGCGCCCTGAAGTACATGTGGACGGATAACTCAGTAAGTAACACTACGTTCTACGATGTTCGAATCCCAGCAAGAACAGTTGCATTTTTTTCAACATTTTCCATGTTCAAACAGGGGGCGGGGCTCCGAGGACGCCAGTACACAATTGATAAATAATTCTAACTGTTCATAGAAAGGTTATCTTACATTGTCATTGCTGATCACAGGGGTCATGCTGATTGTCTTCTGTAAACAGGGTTAAGGTTAGTAAAGAGCATATGTCCATGTGGACAATGAACTGTCTTCTGTCGTCTTCACCCACTGGCTGAACACCAACAGGAAATAGAACTGTACTGGTGCATTATTTATTCCTTAAGGTCTCACAGTCATGGTGTGTTTTTTTTTTTTTCAGAAATTAAATTAAGGGCGAAAAATATGTTGTAATGCAAGTGCTATTGAACATGTACAGAGTAAAATATGACTGAAAATTGATTAGTAATGCCTTAGACTACTGTGTTACGGCAAAAAAAAGTCATCTGTTACTGTAATGGATTACTTTTGTAAGGCCTTACTCCCAACACTCTTCATCTATTAATATATTGTGTATTCCTTGAAACTCAGAGTCTGTAATAGGTTGATGTTTTTGAAGTTGATAATATAAAAAGAGCTATTTTTGTGTAGGTTGTGTGGTTGGTTGTCATCCACACATGTACATGGGACAATGGGATATGTTCAGAAAAAGACAGTAAGACCATAGTCTGTGTAATTATAGATGTAGTCTGAGTCTTCAAAATATGGCTGCACTATAGATCATACATCATAAACCCAGACCCCTCAGTGTTAGTCAATGGGATTTGGTCCAAACTAAAAATTTCATTTCACGTCCAATAAATTTTCCCTAAAGGAGATTTCAGTCTTTGCAAGTGTTGAAGTCATCATCTTCCTGATCAATGCTTTTTAATAAGTTATTTGATCATATAAAAACAGGTGACTGATGATGGAGAAATTCTGTTACTGGTTGTAGTCAGATACCAAAAAAAAAAAAAAAAGTGATAATTGTGACACAATAGTACAATGAGTTATGACACTAAAACTCAGGATAGAACTAGCAACTACTACAAAACATGGACTACTATACTGTATACAGGATATTCTGATAATGTTGGATTGTCCAAGCCTTCCTTCACATTTGTTGACATTGTGCATCTGTACCCAGACAATAATGTTATATTCTGAAGCAGTGAATGAATTAGGAAACTTGTTATTGGGTGAATATCTTATCCCTGCATCTGTGCTGTGCATCAACAGTATACATAGTGGATGGACCCTCTGTGATGTTACCCTTTGGTTTGTGAACTGCAGTGCTAAAGCCTAAACATCCATGAAATAGCTGTTGCTATGTTGGTTTTATGAAAAAGTTTTATGGACCAAGGGATGAAAGCAGAACACACTGAAAACGCCAACCACATCTGCTGATAATAATAATAGACAACATCAAGTCTTTTCACCTAATTATAAATGTTGACTGATATATTTGTATTTTTTTATGGCAGTAATTATGAGCGCTGGAGCCGTTGTAAGTGAGTGGGACAAGACCCACTCACTTTTTAGGCCCAGTAATATCAGACCCACCCACTTTTATCGTCTGGAGATAATGGCATTTTCAGCGCGCTGTCAGTAAAATCCATTCCGTTACCTTTGGTCTTTGAAAGAATGGTTAAACAAAATCCATACCACGATTTTGCTCCTACCTTGTCTGCCACACTGCACTGACTGAAATCTATTCCGTTACAATAAAATTCCGTATTCCATGTTTTCACTACTCTGTGACTCTTGTCATGGGAGTCAGTCACGTGACTGGTTTGTTGTCACTGCCATCTTTAAGACCTAGTGCACAGTCAAACCAGCGGTGGAAAGTGGGTGTGACCATTTACGTGTCTCTGACACTTGGTTGGATATCCCGCCTATCAGTAACTCCTGGAACGCTTTTTGGTTGGCCAACTTACTTGTCAATCAAAAGATAACTTCCTGTCAACCCTTACCGGTGTCACCGGCAGAAAACATAAACTACAGAGGATGTTTTTGAGGAAAATAGATAAAAATCACCAACATTGATCTCAGGTTTGCCAAATATTCCTGCAGTTTCTGTGCCTTTGTGGATCTTCCGTGTGTTTTGGACCTAAATACTTTACTGGACTATATTCGCTGGACTGTTAGGAGGAAAACCAGACCAGATTTGTTGGATGGATGGATGTTTGATCTGCAGACAGCCTTCAAAAGTAAGAAAAGACATATTTCTCATATTTTGCTTTTCTGGAAAACAACCTTTTGTGTATGCGGTGATGCTGTTTGTTAGCTTTCATTTGATGTGCAACAAGTGGAGGTGCATTAATGAGGGAGCTGTGTACATGGGTGTTTAAAATAATAACGGCTACGTCCTGGGACCAGGACAGAAGACTGTTCAGAGGTTGGTGATCAAATAGCTGTGACTGATCTTTGCAACGTGATATCATGACTGGTATAAATATATACGCCACTTTTAAGTGGCGTGTATATTACAAAATTTTCCCCCAGACTCCCCTCTTTAAGTTGTCCCATCCACATTTTTTTGCTTCCAGCGCCCATGACGGTAATGCCAAAGTTGTGAAATGTGTGCATGATGCACTAATAACAGTTAGCCTGCTAATTAGATATAATATCATATAATAAAATGCACATTAATTCTAACATCAGCTAATGCAGCTAAGTTACACTGGTTATTGTAAGTATGGAAGAATTAAAGACAGGATAATCTTAAAGGTTTTGTTTATGTAACTAAAACCAGCAGGTCTCCCTGTCAGAGAAAACAAACAAAAAAAAAATATCTTATATTCTTTTTTGATAAATGACAGTTCCAAATGCCTTACTTGGTAACCAAGGTAATGCTTGCTGTCAATCAAAGCCCACGCAGCACAGCAGACACTGGTAGACTCACCTGTCAATCACAGTTGCAAGTTCTTTAATTATGCAGAAATTTTTGACCTTGGAAAATGAAAATGGGTGAGTTATGAAGAAAAAGAAAAAAACATCACAGAGGGAAATTAACCAAAGCTGCCTTTTGTTCCAGGCTGTAAACATGTTTATTTCTGTTGTAAAATTGGGTATTTTAACAGGGGTGTCTGTAGGCCTTTGGAGCCAGGCTCCAATGGACGTTCAATTTACCACAGATTTTGACGTTTTCTCATTGGTCTCATGTTTCATCCCTGGGGATGTCTTCTTGGTATTGTGCTTCCATATCCATGGGATATTGGCTTCACTTTTACGTAGTATAGTTTCTTTTAACTGCACATCCACATGTGCATTTATGGCTGCCTTGTGTTCTCTCTGTTCCTCTGTTCCTCCGTGTTCATCCACAAAAATTGTCACTGAAAGGTTCAGCGTAATTCAACTCACTGCCCTGTAAATATCTCACCAAGTAAGGAAAGCGACAACACAGGTTATTAAAGTGTACTCAGCCATTGTTAAAGTACTGCCAAGTAGATGTAAAGCAGGCAATGAACCTGTTCCAAACATCACAGGTACCAAAGTTTTATCTTCTCATCTTAAATGCTTCACAGTTTGCAGACACCTGGCTGCTGTCAGGCTTTACACCTCTGTTTAATCCCATCCTGTCTCTCAGATCATAGTCTACACTGTGTCTGAAATCCACCATATTCACAATAAGACTGCTGTCAGTTACATATTTGTTTGCATTCATCCACATGTAGCCCACGGAATTAAGTCAGACCGCAGTGTCATTTCCAAGCAGCTGCATCACACTGATTAACTCCATATTTTGTTATTGCATGTGAAAGGCAACACCTGTGCTGTGATTGTAGCTATATTTACTGTACATGTGCAATGATCACTCAGAAAATGTGAGAAACAACAGAGCATCTTGAGCTTTTCTCACAGCCTCCGTAACTCCCTGCAGTATCCACAAAAACAACATGTTCTTTATTCACTGATGGTTTATTGTGTGAAGACCAGGCAGGATCACCTCTTCAAATAACATAAGATATGGCTTTATTGATCCCACCGTGCAGAAATTCCAATCCCAATGCGAGAGCTATTAAATAAATATATAAAATAGCAACAGTACTTTTTCTTGCATTCATCTCATTGAATACGACAACTGTACAATATTTTTAGCTTAAAGGCCAATAACTAAATGTCTGTATTTTATATATACAACCAACACAATTATAATCATGCTTTACGGTATATTATTTTGACATCTAACATTGAATAATGTACCAAATTGACTTGAACATTAAAAAAATAAAACTGATAATTAACTACCCAACATTGAACACACCTCATTGGCTGCTTGTTACTAAAAGGAAATAAAAAAAAAACAAAAAACATCACTTCCTTCATTGTAAATATTTGATCTGAAGACCAGTGAGATGATTGCATCATGATTTAGCAACATGACAATTCCCACAAGGATACAGTAACAGAATAAAATCACTTCCACCTACTGCCTCTATTGGACACTGGAAAGCAGCTCAGACAGGATGTTCATAGAACAGATGTGACATTGTATGGACACTGACATTTAAACTTGAAATTTTCAGAATTTCTACTGAAATAAATACATCTAGACTGGGATGTTGAGATAGATGCAAACAAGACTGAAAACTTTGTAGAATGTACACTGTTACTACTGGTCATCAGTACCAGGGTGTCATGATTAGGTATAATAAAAGAAACATCCACCAAAGGCTCAGTCTTTCCAACCAAGGATGGCTCATGGCTGACCACTTTGCAGTCAACACAAAATTGCTAAGAATGCTGGTCTTGTACCATCTACAGTTTTATAAAAAAGATGCAGACAGTATGGGGGAAATGTGAGTACACACAGGCCAAGGGCAGAAGTGTTGAATATGCGTGACCTTTGAGCCCTCTGGCTGCATCGCCTGCTATTATGATGCATACATTCACATGCACTCAGAAGTGTTTTGGAGAACTATTGTCACCTAACACTGTCCACTGCATCCGGAAATACAATCTGAATCTTCATTATGCAAGGAAGACGTCCTATATCAATTCCGTGCAGAACTGCCAACAGGTTCTCAGGGCCCTCGCGTCTGATAGGCTGTGGTCAGATATGTGCTGTGGTCAGATGAATCCATATTTCAGAGTGTTCTCAGGAAAAGTGGACATGGGGCTGTACGTGCCAAAGATGAAAGACTCCAGACTCTTATCAGCAAGAGCTGCAAAAGCAGCATCTGTAATGGTCTGGGGGTATGACAGTATCCACGGCACGGCTGACCTGCATGTGTGTCAGGATACCAGCGGTCTGAAGGGATATGTTGGAATTTTAGAGATATATACTGCCATCAAGCTGACATCTTTTCTCAGAAGCTCAATGTTTATTTCAACAGGACAATGGGGCCTTATTCAACATGAGCTGCAGCAGTGAGGCTTCATAGTGACAGAGTATGTGAGCTCCACTGGTCAGCCTGCATCTCATGTTTGTGTCCTTAAAATATGTCAGCATTATAAAGAGGAGAATCGGAAACTCCTCTTTGTAATATTTAATTTTAATGCTATTCTGTATTTATATAATATTTATAATAGTACCAAATTCCTTATTTTTGTCTTATATTTTAGTTTTTACTTTTTTTTTCTACCTGTCTTTTTCCTCTGCACTTGCTTGTTGTATGTTGCTGCTATTAACTGTTAAATTTCCCCATGGTAAGTTAAATAAAGTTTTATATTATCTTATTTTATGGTTAGAAAGTGTATTATAATGGAAAAGCACTGCAGTGTGTGGACATTGAAAACTACTAAAGTCTTGTCTTTGTGTTTTTGTCCAATAAAGGTGTGTGTATGTGTGTGTGTGTGTGTGTGTGTGTGTGTGTGTGTGTGTGTATGCGTGTGTGTGTGTGTGTATGTGTGTTCATTCTATTCATTCATTTTCTGAACCACTTTATCCTTGAGAGGGACGTATACAGGCTAAATGCATTAGGAGGACTGCATAGTGTTTTATTTTTCTTTGCAGTTTAGAATCCTCAGGAATGGAGTTTGTCTTGAGAGTCACCTGTTATTCCCTATTGTGAATATACTTTTAAATCTCAAGTACACAAGGTATGCAAGCAGGTGAATACTAACACTGATGTTGCAGATATACATATATACATATGTATCTTGTTGAAATGAGTGTTTATTGACTGGATGATGTATGTGTTGGCATCTGTCACTCAAATGAAATGAACTGAAACAAAAAAAACTTCTATCCATTCCATGACATGAAAAATGCCTCTATACAGATTGTCAATTGGAACCACAGCATCTGCACCTCTGACTTGTTTTTTTTTTTTTCTTGATTTGATTGAAGGTTTTTCAAAGAAGGGTGATATGATTTGGTACAGTGGGCATGCTCTCTTTCTTTTTCCACCTTTTACACATGTAGCTCAGACCAGTAAATGTTGTAGACGTTTTCTGTGTCAGTCGATTTTCCATAGAAGATGCTCTGGCAAGTTGCCAGCATGAGCCCTTCCCAGCATGCACTGGGGGTGTGTGAAAAGCCACTGAATTGAACCTGAGATCTTTGTGTGAAAAGAACCTCTCTACCTCTCTGCCCTTTTATGTAGTGAACTGATTGCCTGACCTAAAGGTGACCTATGATCGTAACTCACTATTGTTATTTCATCCTCTAGCAGTTCTCCGAAACTCCTCATTCAGACTCTTTTCAGCTGTCAGTCAATCTACTCTTTTCATTTTTGAAAAAATGAGTCATATTTGCACAGTTGTACACAATTGTACAGTCCTACAGTTCCTCATTCCCTCAATGCTTCTATAAAGTCATTTTGTAACAGCCTTTTTTCCACAAGATAACAGAAATATATGACTCTGGGGCATGCACATTTGTGTTATTTGTGTGTACCGTACTTCATTTTCTAGCGTTTCCTCTCTGGTTTATCTTAAAGGAGGATAATTAATCTACAATGGCGATTAACCTTTTAAACCCTGAGCTTAAAATGGTCACTCTGGATTTTTTTCCTCTTATTTTCACCATAAAAAGGTTAGAAAATATGCTGTGAGTGAGTCCTTTTGCCCATTTTTCCAGAGCAATTAGAACTTTCAAAATCTAGCAGTTATTTACAATTTATTGCATATTATAATTCTGCTAAAATGGCTTATTCTCCAGCTTCTAGTACAGGCGTGAGTGAAATTACTGTAGTGACCCAAGAAAGCCTATGATGCGCAACGTCTCAGGTTTCATAAACCATTGGAATTTTTCCAATTACACAAACAGTGAAAGAGTTACAGTCATCCAAAATACATATGCGCAGGGTGTGTCAGCAATGACACGTCAGATTTTAAAGAATTAATTAAACTAACAACATAATAAATCAATTCTCTCTGGTAAATAAAAATCAAAGTGTGTTTACTATCACACTTAGGCATGCATCATAAGTACAACTTTTATGATATAAAAACATTTGCAAAGGATTTCAGGAAATCCTGGATGCCTGATGTGCCTGTGGCCTTTTTCCTGTTATTCTAGATAGTATTTGAATTATTTTTGGCCAAAGGCACCACTCATTGGAATTGCAAATCAGTTTTAGTTAGCCTCCCTGCTGGGTGCCAGCAATGTTGACACCACAGATGGCTTTAACTTTTTGGTATTTTAATGGGCATGATATGAAAAATTAGGATGGCAGTTTTCCCATTTGAAAAAGTCCCTAGCAAACTCCCTCAAAGATGGCCGCTGATGTGAACCCCTGTTTTCCAACGCCAACGCGATTAGCCTGCCAAGTGCTGTCTAAACAGATCTACAGTGGAGGAGTGCATAGCCGGTTAGCCAGAGGCCTTATCCTTTTCACGTGGCAAAGGAATCGGTCACCTGCACTGTTGAATCAGGTGCTTATTCTTTGATGAGGACACCCCAATCTGGAAGGCAGGACTCCCTGTCTGATTATCTGTGTGGGGCTTGCAGCATGAGCAGTTTTACAGTTTAGAGTTTTAACAGGCTGCTGACACACTCCTGTTTGGTTTAAAGTGGAAACAGACAGCCCTCCAGCAAGTCACTCCAGACTGTCTCCAACACCATGCAACGCTTAATCTGTGATACAATTATATTAAAATTCATCTGGAGTAACTTCAGGATGCACAGCAGCATTCATCATGTTTTACTGTAGTGAATATGTTGACCATAGAGAATTATCTCGTTCAGTACAACACTAGTTAAAAATAATTCAGACTTAGCCTTAAAACAGTTCAGTAGGTGAGATCAAACACAAGTGTATGACAATACATACGTGTTCATAACCAATATTGCTGGTGATGATTGGATGGGATCAATGTGAGTAGTCAGGACTAGGCCATGGTTTTGTTTTACTGAGATTGTTGCATAATGAGAAATCTGAAACAGACTGGTATCCTGGAAAGTTGAAGGCAGAACAATCACCATTGAGAAATATATGATATAAAATAAAACTGAGAGGACAAAGTAGTGACAGCCACTAAAGTAAAGTGGAAGCACTATTTAAGGGAGGACATCTTGACTTCATTTACCTAGTGCCTTCTTTACAATATCTAACTGAATCCCTAGAGGTCCATTCAATAAAATTACATATATCCTTCTGCAAGTAGTTGTATTGTGCAGTTTTGTGATTGTGCTTAAAACATTGCAGGATTACTATTTTGTTTTTGTTTTTTTCATGTGGTGGAGATCTGCATCACTGTAATACCTTAAAGGTGTTATATGTACTATTGATATTCCATTCTCTCAACAGCAGGTAGAAGTCGCCTACCAAAATATACTTAAAACTACAAAAACCACCTACAAATCAATGCTGTGCATCCACAGACTGTATCACTCACTTTATGAAGTATAAAGCTCATTGTTTAAACACATCTGTATTATGGTATCAAGTTTTCTTCAAGCAAAAACTCATCTGCATTTATTTTGATAGTCGGTCAAAATAACATCGTGTCTTATGATCTTCATGTGCTACATCAGCTGATAGTTTACATTATAGCTCTGTTAGCTTAGCTGTGTTTTAATTACAGAACATCCACAGTAAAACCACAAATCACCACTGTTTTCTGTACAGTTTATGTTGTCAGTATGTGCACTAAAGGTCTGTTCCGAATTATTCGAACAAGGTCAGAACTGTCATACTCAACTGTGGATGAACTTAAGATAATAATATCACATAATAACTTTATTCCTTTATAAGCTTCATAATCAAACCCAACCACGTAGAAGAAACACTGATTTCAGTACCCAACTCCATTCTTTTCATTTAGAGCTGTGTCCAGTGATGAAAACAACAGTTAATACTTTGTCATTTACTTTGACTCCAAATGTTGTTTCCCCATGGGAGACCAGCAGAATGACTCACTACTCCCTCTAGTGGTCCCATAAATTTGATGGTCCTTCTGGGTAAATACAGTATATTCAGTTCATATCTCTACAGTCACACACAGTGGCATCTTTGGCAGATCTTCAGAATTCTTCATACTTAAATAATATTTTTAGGTTATACTGTATATATTATAAGTAGAAATACTACGCATAGCCCCTTCAATGCTACACTTGAAAAGATTATGTTTTAATGGGTAAATGTTATTCCATTATATTTCACATGCTTTTTTTTAGACCACCTGGAGACAGAAACACTCCAAAGCATTTCAGAGATCACCTTGTTAAGTTGTTATTTTCAACTATTCGTCTTATTTGTGCGTTCAGCAGATGACAAGCAACATTAGCCCTGCTACAGAGATACATTTCTGGCGACCTAACAATTTACCTTCCTTGTGTTCCACCTATTCTACAAAAATAGCAGGCTCTTACGGTAGATGCTCTACTTTCTTCATGCACTATTCACCTACTTTGTCTAAGTGCAGTTTGGGCATGGTAGCATTCAGTGATTTTATCAGAGCATCTGCACTGAAAGCAACTGTGTCCACTGATGAAAATCTTATATTTATTGTGTGATTTTTGGTTTCTTAGTATACAGGATCAAAGTCAGTCACTTATTTTTATTTTTTTCTTTTTTCTCGTCATCATAGACCATTTTTCTGCTAATTCTGTGCAGTGCAAAAACTGAGCAGTCCTCTTCCTAGAAATAATTTTAAAAAAGTGTTCCAGTCTGTTTCTAAGCAATTAAACATATTTTCCATTATCCTTATTTGAGGCAGGTTTACTAAACCATACAGTAAATGTACTGTTAAACCATAAAATAATAAGCATTATGATTTGCAGCGTGACACTGATGCAAATTAAAATGTGTTTGGTTTTACAGCATCATTTTTTAAATAAAATATAGTACTGTTTTTACTAATGCATTTGCAACAACAATGCATTTGTAACTATGATTTTCCTGGCAGTCAAATCCAAATTGTTGTCAAAACATAATGCAGGATATTTGTGTTCTGCAGTTTGAAGATAACACATTAAAAATATAAAGATTGGTTATGTCATTATGTGAATTTTTCTTTGCTCCTCTCGTGCATGTCACTGTATTTGACTACATATTATAATGCATATGGGCCCAGTTACACACACACATTCCTAAATCTGAACAGTGTTCTGGTGTCACTGCATCCGACTGCTTGAACGAGACAAATAATGGGGAGAAAAAGCAAATCAGCTCCTTGTTTTGAAAAAGAATCACCTTTTTAATTTACCCTAAGATGTCTCTCAGCATGCGTAGACATTTCCTCCGACGTTTTTCTGCTTCATTTGCACTCTGCTCTGTTTTTTTTTTTTTTTTTTTTGTCCAGCTCATCAGTTTTTGCCCATGTCAAAAGCTCTTCCTTTCTAATGGATTTTCTGGTAACAGATTTTCTATTTACGATAAGAGGATGCTCTTAGTCTTTAAAAGCCCAATTGAATTTTGATGGGAACGGCTGTATTCCAAACATGTTTAACAGGGTATTTTAGCATCATTTTATGCCCAATTTTCACTTCTAGGATTATTTGTTTCCCCAAAGAATGTGACAGAAATATAGAATGATATAAAAAAAAAAGAAGAAAGAAGTTATTAACTTTAGAATACAAATATGTTAGAATTATGGCTGCACTGGCATATCCCTACTCCATGTTGTAAACTTTAACACAGTTTCCTATATTGCCCAACAACTTGAGTACTACAGAATTCATCTCTGCAAAAGCGGCAGACTTAAAGATGGATACGGAGCAGCTATATGAGGTGTCACCTTGTGAATAGGGTTTTATATGTTGCTCAATGTTGTGTATCGTTCATTCAAAATGCTTTAAGGCTATGAGCCTATACCGTGCTGTCACTGCAGAAATGATTAGGCCATTTCACATAAACTGACACAGGAGCTGGCCAGGTTTTGGGCAGGGACCCCCACCCCCATCCGCTCCTGGTGCCTGTACACCCCCACACACACATTATTGATTTTAAAATGCAATAGCACTCTTATCGATGGAAAACACACAAGACGCTACTAAGAAATAAGAAATATATAAATAATAAATGAATGCAGGATAATGTTAGATTTCACTAATAATACAGCTCACATATATGTTATGCTTTCTA
>JAPQRQ010000019.1:1441925-1457340 GCA_037367365.1 Apogon talboti | reverse complement strand
GGACTCACATCCAATGGTGAAGAGACTATGACATTAAAAACAACATAAGTTACTAATAGAATATGTGTTAAAAAAACAACAAAAATAAATGCTAAAGCATATGGGGAGAGAGCAGAAGGGAGTCGACATAGAGTTTCTCTCCAACTGAAGTCAGCGCCATTACAGTCACATAATTTTAAGAAGAAGATTATAAAGGAACAGGGCCAGGCTTGTTGCTGTGGCCTTTTGCGGTGCAACGGCTGCTACGTCTGTACAAAGGAGTGTTTGGATGTGGAGTCGGAGTCAAGAGCGCGGGGATAGTGACGTTAGCGGCGTCACTTACACGGACTTCATTCACAAATGACAAGAAGAAGGTTTAACCTCCTCAGACCCAGGAGCCCCACAGGTTTTTGAGTTTTGGCTTTTTTTAATTAAATAATTGCTTATAATGGAAACATCATTATGCAACAGTTTTTTTCAGATGCATTCTTAAAAATTTTTATGGAATGTCATTTGTGGTGGACAGTTGTTTCTTTTTTTTTGTATAAAGCTATGAATTTCTTGTCCTCATACGTGGACAGTGGGTCCTAGGAGGTTAAATATATCCGCTCCTCCTCTTGGGATGCAGAATGGTGACGTATGTTTGCATGTCAATGATGAAAAGGTTGGATAAAGGCGACATTTGCGTTCAGACTAAAGTCGAATTGAAAGTATCAGATACGTATCGGATTTAGGACCACATATGAAAGTGGTCTGGGTCAGGTTAGTGCTGTTCAAACTGTCTTGAACAGATCGGATACAGGTCACTTATGGACAAAAACATCGGATGTGCCTGGAGTCTGAACGTGGTGTTAGCTGTGGCCATGAAAGACAGGAAATGGTCTGTCTGAGTGGTGTTATAAGATCGCAGATGTGATGAATGTAAGCCTCACAGGAGGGAAGTGGCGATATTTTTCTATTGCGCTTCTGACTCATTCTATAAGAGATAGATGGGTAGGTGTGAATAAGGACAGACACACACACACACACACACACAGATTGAGTGACATTCCCTTATAGCCCTCAGATCTAAATGAACAGAATTCCAATACAGAAGCATTGATCCCTTGTCTTGTGGAAGTTATTTAACACAGACTAGTGACGTCCCATTCTTGATTTCTAATGACTGTCCATAGGTCAAAAGGTCAACTTGGGAGAAAGCCTTTAAAATTGACTGTTTTCTTCTAGCAGTAATGAGGGAATGCATCATAGTCATGAACTAGAACATGAGTGCTATAAATGTACAGAACTATTGATGAGATTTTTACATAACAAGGTATGATGTGAATGTGTTTAACATTAGAAGGGATGTTGGGAAAGCGTTATGAGTCTTGATGTCACAATGATATGACACACCTTTGCATTTGCAACCCTTACCCATATCTTACACTAAAAAAAGGCTGATATATTAACCTCTTATGCCTAAGTAATGAATAAAGTACAATCACCTTTACTTCCATTTCTATAACACGTTCCTGCCTTAATGGAACTCAAAGTGTTTTACTATGTGTCACATTCACCTGTTCATGCACACATTCGCACACCAGTGAAACGGTCATTGAAGGTAACTTGGGGGTCAGTGTGTAGCTCAAGGACACTTCCACATGTGGACCGGGGCCAGGGACGGAATGGTCAACCTTCTGGTTTGTGGACGACCTGCTCTACACCTCCTGAGCCCGCAACTGCAATGTGAGGCTAAAATTAAAGGCAAAAGTTTGACATTCCACTGGTCAACAATGAGAAAAAGGAGAAAAATACTTGATTTTACCTGAATTAGTTACGCTGATTTGAAAATCTGAAAGAATTCTTCCAGTACGTCAGGCGTTTGACATATGTGAGTCGATATACAGCAGCACATCGTTAGCCTCATAGCATAATTGCTTAAGTCGTACAGTATATGGACAAAAGTATTGGGACACATTGAATTTAGGTGTTTCTTTTCTAACAAGGGTCTGGGATACAAAACAATGACAAATACCATAATATAGTTTGATATTGTGATAAATATCATTGATTATTAATATTGATGTAGCCATGATGTGTTCCAATATTTTTGTCCTTATAGTTTATAAACACCAATATTTCCTTTTTAAGTTTAATGGGACATTTTTCTTCCTAAGTGAGATGTGAAAACAGTAGATGGTTAGTTGTGGTAAAGAATGATTATTTACAGTCAGAGCAAGAAAAATATTTTTTAAATTTAGAGGTAGAACATTTAAAACCATAGTCATCGATAAAAAAATGATAATAAACCAAACCAATGTTGACAGAAATTAGGTCAAAACCATCTCTGAGGCATTTTCGAAGCAAAGATAGCAATTTAAACAAAACTAACCAATGAAATGCAATGATATTTATCCCGATATAAAACTATATAATGACATTTGTTATTGTTGTTTTGTAGCCCAGACCCCTGTTAGAAAACAAACACCTGAATTCAACGTGTCCCAATACTTTTGGCCATATAGCACATGCCTTTGGCAATTACGCTATGAGCCTAACGATATCACACCAGTGTTTTAGTTCAATTAATTCTCAGTGATCCAAATTCAGATGGCTTATGGAAAAATGTGGCGCAGTCCAATGTGATGTGAAGCCAAAAGCTGAAAGATGTTCATTGTATCCCAAATTAGAAAACTCCCTGGTGATCCCATACCCCCCTCAGAGCGCATCTCTCCAGAATTAACAGCTTGAGGTACATTTGTGCGACTTGTGTGGAAATATCTGGGGAAACCACAAAACGTCAACTTATGATCAATGAGTTGAGAAGGTGTTAAAATCATATAAATGGACGTGTTGCAGAATGTCTCTCAAAATTAGTTACCTTCACTGGCACTTTGATTTCCCCATCCCGTCTGGGTAGTGTAAGTGATAAGCATGGTGAACAGTTTCATCCAGATATTTCTGAAATGGAAACCTGGTACCAAGGCGCTGCAACCCAGCATGATAGTGATTACTGTTGGTTCCTACTGCGACAAACTGTCACCAAGCAAAATAACAAGTGTCTGAAACATTTTGGAACAAGTTTGAGCCAAGCCGTTGGTCTGTGCTACATAGGTTTATTTCTCCTCTGGGTTTGATGGGTGCGGATCTATGAGTAAATGGGACCACTTTAACATATATCACCTACAGACTGGAAATACACAGTACAAGGCACTGATGTCAGATGTTAGGTTGGGAATCAGCATCATTGATTTAGCCAAGATCAGATGTTTTTTTTTTTTAATCCAAAGGTCATTAACATATTATCATTCCAGAACATGAGCACTAGTACTGGTGTAATTATCTGAATTACTGAAGGAATTGTCGTGTTCATTTTATTTCATTTTTTGCTTGTGCTCCAGTTGTTTTTCTTTTCAGTGTCGTAATATCTCATCATATCATTACTGTATGTTTTCCTGTATTAAATAAGAATAACAACAAAAGAAAAGGGGACTTGCTCAACGTGAAATAGTTATGCTCCCCGTAAACAGTTCATCTTAGACGGTTCACCTTAAATGGTTCACCTTAAACAGTTCACCTTAATGCTTCACCTTAATAGTTCTCCTTAAGCGGTTCACCTTAAACGGTTCATCTTAAATGGTTCACCTTAAACAGTTCACATTAACGTTTCACCTTAATAGTTCTCCTTAAGCAGTTCACCTTAAACAATTCACCTTGATGGTTCACCTTAATGCTTCACCTTAATAGTTCACCTTAATGCTTCACCTTAAACTGTTCACCTTAAACACTTCACCTTAAACACTTCATAAACACAAGCCTACACCACTCACATGAAAACCTGCACTGTTAGAGACCAAATTTCTCTTTGGGTGAATACGATCCAAGGTAATGCAATGGAAACCAGGACAGGACTAAAACTGGGCCACTGGTGTCCATCTAAATGCGCGCTATGTAGGTAAACTTGACTCTGAGCTATTTATTGAAACCATAAGCAAAGTTATTTGGGAGCGGTACCATTTTCCGCCAGTTACTGTTGCACCAGCGGCACCCTACTCCGTCTGGCAATAGCAGCAGTGATTAAAGGGCAGCTGTCAGGAGATGCGATTTTATCTCCCCCAAACAGGTGTAGAGCGGAGCTGACAGCAGCAACACTTACTCCTCACATGGGATGGGCTCGACCAAGACAAATGGAATTATGTCTTTCACCCATTTTGTCAAGCGCCTTATCTGTCTGAATCGATGCAGCTTTCTCCTACCCGCGGGGAGCTGAAGGAAATGTGAGTGCAGCCACTGCAGGTATACAGTAATTGGACTCTTTTCCGTTTTTCCCTTTTAAGTCTGGAATAAAGTTAAACTTCTCGCTAGACGGGGAAAGAAATACAGCAAAGGGAGCGAGCGGCAAAGATAACAGGGAGGCAGCTGAGTCTAAAGCTCTACATCAACAGTGTTACTATATGTGCTGTTCACTCCGTCAATGACAAGATGTCACTATAAATCTGAAATCTGTCCGTGTTGATACAGATGAGCTGTCTGTGTGTACTCGGAAATGTGTAATATAATCACATAGCCATACAACCCTCGCGTAGAATCTGCTGTACGGCGCGGCAGTCAGGTGGTCCAACAAAGTGTTTATACAGAATTATACACACAGATTAAGATATAACAGAAGCTCAAGTGATGCATATTTATGAGAGAATGACGGAGTTATAGCACGAGTGAATGATGAATATAGATGAGTCGTCCCTGTCGCCTGCCTCGGTAGGCCAACAGTTTTGATATTCTCCTCATCGTGTTTTCCTCTACAGAGCATCATATTATTATTATTATTTGAAGGAGGTTTGTGTTAGAGGCAGGTCGTTGTTTTAATCTGATGGTTTTCGTTCATTTATAAAGCTCTGCTGGGTAAACTCCCCAAATGTCTCAGTAATCTACTTCCTGTTAGCTCTAGTAGTTTCCATCTATGTTCCTCCAAGTGGTTGCTCTTGACTGTTCCCCGAGTTCTGACACATTTTGGAAAAACAGCATTTTCCTACCGTGAACCCTGGTCATGCAATAAGCTTCAAAAAACTCTGACACTACAGACATTCATTTCTGTTCATGACTTTAAAAGTATCACGGAGAATGCAGTGAAGGAGGGATGTTACTGTTTTTCTTGAGAGGCCATTATGGTTGAATAATAGTTGTTCTGTTTTATTGTTCACTCTGTATCATGTATGTGTTTTATATTGTTTTGACTTTGTATGGCTGATATCTTGGTCAGGTCTCCCACTCTAATCTCAATGGGACTTCCTGGTTAAATAAAGGTAAAATTAAAAAAATACATTAGGAGTTTAGAAATGGTTATATAATCATACTGTGTGTGCTGTTATCATTGCAGTATTGGGGTTTTAATACAAATTCAATACGTCCTTACTGTTTCAAATGTTTAACAAGGACTTCTTCCAGATGGCAGTGCTCCACCCCCTTTTGGACAATCAGCTTTCTCATACAAAGCCATAAGAGAATGGAACAAGCTCCCCATTGAACTGAAGGCCACTACCAACTTTAGTGATGTCTCCACCAAAAACAAAAAAAAAGTGTTTCAAGAAACCGAGCCTGCCAGCATTGACTCTTCCCTTTTAACTGTATTCTACACACAGAGTGTATGGGACGTCTTTTAAGTGTGTTTTATCTTTTTGATTCTCTTGTACTATTTCTCTTTTTAATTTCCTTCTTGTCTTCTACAGGGATGACAGATGGAAATTAGCGAGAACCCTATAATCTGATTCAGACCATCTTAACTCTGTGTTTAATGTTTTCTGTACATCACAGGTGTCAAACATACGGCCCGCGGGCCAAAACCGGCCCACCAAAGGGTCCAATTTGTGAAATGTAAATATTACACTGACAATATTAAGAATCAAGGATGTTAAAATCATTGTAGTTCAGGGGCCACATATAGTCCAATGTGTGATCTTAAGTGGATCAGACCAGTAAAATACTATCATAATAACATAGAAATAATGACAACTCCAAATTTTTCCCTGTTTAACTACAAAATAAGTAAAATTACATGAAAATGTTTACATTTATAAACTATCCTTTCACAAAAAATGTGAATAACCTGAACAAATATCAACAACCTGAAGTGTCTTAAAAGACATAAGTGCAATTTTAACAATATTCTGCCTTTTATGAAGTGTTTTGTGTATTTGTAGATCCACTGGTGTCTGTAAGTCATAATGCAAAGCAAATATAATAAGAATGTTACAATTTAACATAGTATAACATAAGAATAGAGATTAGTTAAAAAACATAAACTGGGCAAAATATGAATAGACACAATTTACAGTATTAACACTATGTGACAGTATGTATATCTATGAACAATATTAACAGTATGTCTTACCCATGGATAACAGTATGCATATCTATTAACAGTATTTACAGTATATATCACCCATGAACAACACTATGTATATCTATGTAACATTATGTATATCTATTAACAGTATTAGCAATATGTATATTAACATTATTAACAGTATGTATTGCCTATAAAACATTATGTATATCTATGAACCAAGTCTGTTCAAAAATAGTGCATTTATTTTTGATAAATATTAAATAAATATTACAAACCATCTGCTCCAGTCCATGATTTATGAGCATAAAGGATCACATTTACAAGAATTTAACCAATGTTCTAAAGAGAGAGAACATAATTGCTGAAGCTTAAATTTGATATTTACATTTTAAAGAGTAATTTATTCCAACTTTACTCTTCTACATTTGTCTGACAGCTTTAGGTCCTTTTCAGATTAGAGCTTTTTATCCCAGTCCAGTCCAGTGAGAAACATATGTCTTTAAATATGTCGATTTTCAGTGTCTGTAATTAAATTAAGTGTTAAGTGCACGGAGTGGGAACATTTATCTGCCTCTGAAGCTAAATGGAGTCTTTAATTAGTCTTGGATTAGGTGGGGAAATTCATTGTCACAAAGCTGTTTTTCAAACTATATTAAAACTTTTAGTTTTTAGAAATAAATGGTGCTCATGCTACGAACTTATGGTATTGAAAGTAACATTTACAGCCGTAAAATGCAACATACACATTAATGTAGCAGTAATATGAGTCCCAAAACTTTTACACCATAATATTAGGGGGGAAAAAGTAGATTATGTTACAGTACAATAAATAATTTCACGTCATACTTTAAGTACATTTTGATAAAATTAGTTCCATACTTGTGCTTATTTGTATAATATTTAGTGAACTCTAGTGGTGAAAGTGTAGAACTGTTAAATATCGTAACCTAACCATCCTCTACAGTGGCTGTAAAAAATAAAAAAATAAAATAAAAACAGGTAAGACCTTCATTTGAACTAGTGTTTTTGGTCTATATGGGGATAGTACACATGGTCTGCATACAAATAGGTATATAATGCACCTTAAAGTTGGATACTTCAGAAAAAATAAATAAGATAAAATAAAATGGAAGAAGAGGGAGTCATTTTGGAGCTACTGTAGAAATACAGTGCCACAATATATCGGTCTCCATGGAGGGGATCTGCTGGATTGTAAGGAAACAAAAAATTGTGTTATTGTGTACATTAAGTTCCATTTCTGCAATTATAACCTAAATGTTCCACACTGGACCTTTGCGCACGGTTCTGAATTTATAGAGTTATATTCTCACAGTGTTGTGTTTCCTGAGTAAACGATGTGAATAACTCTGCCAGCACTTTTATTTTACATAAAACGACAGAGGTAAAAATGGACAGGATGTTTTTAATACATTACAGAGGAGCGCAGTAGCAGAAGGTGTCGGAGATAATTTTCTACATTCATTATACTTTGTTCTGTCAAAAAACAAGAGTAATCTACCATAACCAAGAGAGCCCTTTTCAGGCTTGAACTGCCGGAATCAGGAATCTAATATGCATTTTAAGGGGCAGAAACCTAATTTTATTCATGACTGTGTAATTGCACTAATGTTCAGAAGACATTTATCATAGGTGCTGAATGTAGCTTTCTGAATGTCAAATGCAGGAAAAAGAAGAACTGTGCCTAACTTTCAATTTCAGTAACGTTAGCGCCGAGTTACTTGTATTTACTGTATAATCACAGCCTTATCAGCTCCAGCCATGAACTCCTCTGCCATTTGGTTTGCCCTTTATATTTGCCAAAAAATTCTCTCCTTGCAAGACGTGCAACTCCATGTGTATGTGTACCACTGCACACAAACAGGCACAAACTGGCATTCTCACCTCATTCATTCACATTAGCTGCTTTTCACCCTGCTTATGCAGAAAGTCTCCATTTCCAGGTGTAAATTTTTTTCATTACAAGGGGAATTGAAAAGGAGATGGGGACTACTTTTTTTTCGCCTTTCTCCCTGTGATGAGTTCATGCATTTGAAAAGGAGCTTTGTCACCCGGGAATTAGCACTCTATGCATGCACCCTCTCTGCTCTCCCAGACGGCCTTTACATCATCTGAGCCTGTGTGAGAGAGCCGGGAAGAGAGCAGGCTTTACACTCAGGGAAGGAGCAGATAAAAAAAAAAAAAAGAAAAAAAAAGGCAAGAAGAAAAAGGAATCCTGTCACTGACATGCGTACATGTTCAACGAGAAATAAAACTACTTCTGTGTGTATTGATAAATCTCTGCATGTCCACAGGAAACGCATACTTAATGGAGGGTTTGTCTGCAATTTTTTCTCCCCCTTGATTTATTCAGTTTCAATAAGCGAGGTCGTATTTAACCACACAGCTATCTTAGGAAGGTGCCTGGAAGACAGCACCTCCAACTGAATTTAACACCCACAGTTCCCCCCACGCATCAGCAATGGCAGACAGCCTATTTTAAAATGGATAAAATATATGTTATATGGAAGACGAAACTTCAGATGCACGCGGAAATGCGTTAGCGCTAGTGCATGTATTTCATTGTTGCACCTTTTGATAAACAGTGCATGTGGCATGTTTCTGGCTATGTGTGTGTGGAGTTCAAAGGTTGGAATTCCATAGTTTGTCCATAACAACGCAAACAAAAGGTGTCCAAACCAGCTTCCTATTTATGACAGCAATGCTCATTAGCTGGCTGTTAGGGCCGTCCTGGACTCCTCGGAAACGTGGAGCGGTGAACTCCTCAGATGATATAACAGCATGGAAGGCACCGTTAACCCTTTATCGGGCAAGCGACTTTTTTTGATTATTTTCGCACACATTTCAAGACAGTGAAGCAACAATCTCAGGTCCAATGTGGTCTACAAGATCTGTAAGGTCCACCTCTGCATGAACAGTGAGTGTACCTGCTTTGTTAGGTACCATGAAGTAATGGTACTAATGTAAGAAATGATGTTCAAAGGGATATTTGGATCAGCACTTATGTTGTTGTAATGTTTTAAAAAACATGTACCTTGCACATTGTGTGTATATACATATATATATATATATTTTTTTTTTTTTTTTGCGCCACTTACGGGCAAGGAACCAAATATGGTAACTTCATTGACCTTAATTTTCTATATGACAATAGAAAATTTTGAAAAAATTCACAAAAGTAAGGTCCTCCAATAACACACTAAGTTGAAATGTTGTTGAATTTCGGAGTACTTTAATGAGTGCCCTATAAAGGGTTAAGACATCTTGCATGGATGGCTGGTATATGTGTGTGTGAGCCTGTGTGTTAGCTGAAATCGCCATTAAGAGAACAAGAGAGGCCTTATATGGTGTAACTCAAAACGTATTCTCAGAAATGCCTCCTTCGGTACATGCGGGGAAGGAGCTCTGATTAGTCCTTTTGAAGCGGATCATAAAGTATGGGACCGGTGAAAAGGGTTTAAATCATCACCCAGCTGGTTAATAATACTCCATTGTCATGTGAACAATCATTTTTACTTTTCTCTTTTTGACAGAGCAATTAACAGCGATTATCCGACATGAAAGTACCGATTATGAAGCTCCTGAACTTCTAATTCTCAAACTTCCTCATTATTGGACAGAGGGATCCTTTCCAGTGCATTCAAAAGTTTAAATTCAGAAAAAGTACACTAAATATGGAGAGGATTTTTTTTCTCTCCCTCTTTCTACTGAATCCTTCTTTGCTTCCATTGCAGACCCTTATATCAACTTTCCTAAGTCTAATCTATTGATGCAGGGTGGTTTTACATTCATCTGGCATTGACATTATGCTAGTGAAAAGCAGGGAGTGCTTTGTGGATTTATCTTCGACTCCCACGCAGTTCTTGGCTTCTAATTTTCTGATAACAGCAGAACACGAGTTCTCCCCCTAAAAGACACAACTTGAAACTCGAATGTGCAATTACAGCAGAATGAAAGTCTCTAGCTCTTCCATAACATAAGACAACAATGAAAGCCCTAAAAAAAAATAAATAAATAAATAAAAAAAAACCAGTGGTGTTTTTGTCGAACTGCATTTCTTGTTACTGGATTGTGTTAGAGCCAATAGATGTGGTGTTGATTTTGGGAATTATTTTCCTCCCGCTGTTATGTGTGAAACTCTTCCCTGAACCACAGTGGCTCAACCTCCAAATCCTCCAAAAGCAGACTGCTAGAGTCACTTCCTGCCCTGACTAGCCCTTATCTTAGGATACAGGCTGTTCTAACGTCTGACAAAATCCAGACAGATTAGCCCTGACTAGGAGTTAAACGAGTCACCTTCAAAGCCTCAAAGATTATAATCTGCTGCCACTGTGCACGAGGTCTTGGAGAGCGCAAGCTGTGCAGTCCACAATAGCGGAAAGAGATCACAATTTAGATGCAATATTTTCTGCTATGAAAATGACAGATAGTTTACTGATAAATGCAACTGACTGCATATTCAGAAAATGACAATGTGTAAAACCCGGGAGTTAGATGCTGCCTGTTCTTATTCCGTAAAATATCAGCCGTCACCCTTGACTCAAATGCTGTACAAATCTCTCAGCTATGATGAAAAGCTGTGTTGTTATGAAATGACTGTGCATGCCGTGGGCAGGAAGAGTGGCCTGTAATTTCAGTGTGACTGTGCTATGCTATGTGCCCCTTCACTAAAAAAACATGTTTTGCAAGTATAGTTTTGTAACCAGCTTTGCCTTGACCAGAAATATTAATGGGAAAGCGGCGACTTCTGTGAAGAGTTATGTTTTGTACTTCTCAGCTCGTCTAGTCTGTGCAATGCTTCAGTTGTGCCGTGAAATGTTGTACGTGAAGACAGATATGGCTAAATATTGTAATTGCATGTGTATATCAGTACATTAATAGTACTGTCCTTATCTGTGCTTATAAAAGTATTTATTTGTAGACAAGAAAGTGTGAAAGTAGGCCTACAGTGATAAAGAACTCAAATATTTTATAATTAGGTTATTATTTAGCTTATAAAACATATTATTATTATTATTATTATTAATAATATGCTGTTAGATAACAAGAGCAGCAGTGAGCTGTTGTTTGCCAAATAGTGAGCCTATGTGTTAAGCATCATTGATTACTGAGATTACTTTATCTTTCCCATCAGCAGCATCTACACAGCTGTCAGCTTTATCTGATATGTATTAATAAGATAATCCCATTGTCAGGCGAGCGTTCGTTAGATGATCTTAACTGGATCTGTCAAGGTCTTGTCGTAATAATTGTGATAATATATAACTTAATACTCGTTATTAAACTACATAATGCTGTGTTAAGACTACAGGCATGTCATTAATTGTGTTTTTTAAGCGACATACAAACTATCTAACGGTTATTACTAAACTTATTTATAGATGGCAGCAGCTCACTAGTGTCAACATGGAAAAAATAAATTATTCAAGTGAATAACAACTTGTATTGCAGTGCTATACATTGCCCGATATATAAATAAAATAAACCACAATTATACAGGTACAGGAATGGTGATAAGGGTAAAAAATATGAAGCAGTAAAACCAGTCAGATCTGATGAACATGGTCAGTGGTTAATCAGCGTTTACACCTGGTATTTGTGTTTTTTAACCCCTACTTGCCTGAAAACACCTGTGATTAGCTAACGGCTGCATCAGAGTAGATTTTCTACAGACAAAAACAGAGTCCACAGACGTGTGTTGCAGTCTGGTTTCCTCTCAGGCCTTCTGAAATATTATACACTGAAAGGTAATTATGGAATTTTTGCCAAAGGGATCCAAAAACTATCAACAACTGTAGCTTTAAGTAGTATTTAGAATCTCTGGTGATACTGTATGTGCTTCTTGCTGAACTGTGTCCCTAACAATGTGAGTTAAAGAAATCATAGATAACTTTAACAGTATTATGAGTGTCTTATGTCATATAGATGTGAACTGAAATATATAAGTAGTTTAATTGTGCTGTAGCCTCTGCTGAATGAATCAATAAATAAATAGAGTTAATCTTAATGTTAAAAATCAAATACTAATTTACACACTATAAATGGTTCTAAACAGCATTAACTGATAAGAAACTATAAAACCCCCAAAAGTCTTTTTCCTTTTTTTTTTTTTCACACAATTATGATGTTAATTTTATTCATATACAAAGAAAATGAGTCTACGGCACCCTGCTGTGTTGTTCACTTTATCATTAATGTGCTTTGAAAACAGGGATGGAAATATGTGTATATTTTATCCTGGAAAGATGGCATGTGAGTGTGCTTATGTAATGCCGGTCTTGGCAGGGTGTGTGCATCCAGTGATGTGTATTGAATATACAGTCCACTGCACCATCTAACAGCGCCCTCCCTGAATGCACAGATGCACATGCATATTTTCTCAAAAAAAGGTCATGGTGACATTGTGTAGGTGCTTACTACCCTGTTTGCGAAAAATAAATGTGCTTGGTTTGAATTCTATAAAAGTAGGTCGTGACTTAACGACCGTGGGGTTGTGGGTCCCTGGGAGGCCGCCACTGTTAAACATGTATCTAAATTAGGAGCCTTCACCAAAATGACAACGTGCATAGTTCTGCAGTGCTGTCAAAATTGACCTGAATCAACACAATGAAGTGTTTTGCATCTGTCAGCTTTTTATGAAATTTAGCTAACTAAAACAGATTTGCCTGAGTTTTATCAAAGTCCTTCACTTTATGTATGCGGTCCATACATTTTAATGTATAACACACTGGAAATAAGACCAACACCATCACAGCATCTCCCAGGCCACAGTGTTCATAACATAACATAACATAACATAACATAACATAACATATGTAGACATTTCTTGTTTTTTTATTTCGTTTTAATGTATTTTACAGGAACAATTACATCTACATAGGCTATATAAAAAAAATGCTGGGATGCAATGGACTTTCAGCTGTAGCTACATTAATACAGAAATACAGACTGACAATACAGTAAAGTTTAAAGGTTAACTTGCTTTATGATCCCTGTAGGGAAATTCAGTCTCTGTATTTTACCCATCCTAATACACACTGTACCTAGCTTTAGCATTAGCATTCATATTAGTGGATAGCACACATTAGGAGTGAGCTTACTTTTTTTAAATTTTATTTTAACAATTCAATAGACAAACTCTAATACAAGTAAAAATAATAAACACAAACCTTTGTTGGTTAACATTTACACTGCTTTCCCACTGATAATATCAGCTCAACTTGCCTGAACTTGACGACTTCATCTTCATGCGTCTTGTCGTCATAGTAACACAGTATGCACTATTGTAACATCCTCTTCAACATCACTAAAAACCAAAAAACAAACTAAAAACCAACTAAAACTAGTATAATATCGAAAACTAAATGTTACTTTAAGATTTTTTTCAGATTAATTAAGTTATTTGTCATCAATTTACCAAGATAAAGCTGACTTGAAAATTTTACCTTGGCTCCTTGTCCCGTGTCATATGATACATGACACGATGACGCACAAACACACTGACACAACAATGACAGCGGATCAACCAGTCTGATATCGGCATGGTATTATGTCATGTATCATATTGCTTTAGCTCGCCTGGAACATTGACAAAGGTTGTACGAGGAACAGAATCTGATAGCAAATACCAGTCCCTGCTTTCATGCAGTCAAAATGCCAAAAAAAAAGAAAGGCCACTCAGAGATGAAGTCAAGGTGATAGTGGAAAAATGACATTAAATCACTTATAGCCTTCAGACTTGGCATTAACATCCGTCCTAACAGATTGGATTGCATGTGCACAACTCTAACACCATATGTGTGCACTCTTAGGATAGATTTAGGACTCACTAAGATCTGATCAATCGGACCACGTTTAGAGGGAGTCTGGGAAACAGTGTATACATACTACGCTCTCTTGGCAGTCAGAATGGAAATGTGTCCTCAGGCAGATTGTAGGACTTAACATTCAGCTGACAATGCCTCAGAATTTCAGAGTATCAGCAGTGTCATATATTTTTTTCTTTTTTTTAAATATGTCTGAAAATGTGAGTTCTTCACGTGTCAAAAATGACGTTCCACAACTTGAAAACGGAGAATCCGCAATTTGCATAATCCAGTAGAAATTCAATGAAGATTAACAATTCAACCATCACAAAAGTATATGTCATTCAAGACAACCAACATAACAAATACAATAGTGAATTGTCATATCAATATCTCGTGTGATTATTACTGTATTATTCAAGTGTATATTTAAAGAAATCACGGTTAATACCACTGCCAGTAACCGTCAAACAATGCAGTACATTAAATTTCCAATGAAGCATTCCAAAGTCAGCCTATCGTGCTTAATAATGATAATAATAATAATAATAATAATAATAATAATAATAATTTTATTTGTATGCATTTTTCATTCAGAGAATCTCAGAGTGCTACGCAGAACAAAGGACAGATAAATAAATAAATAAAAGTAAAAGATAAAAAGAAATATCAGCACTTATAGGCTTTCTTAAATAGATACTTGAAGTGACTGTCCAATGATAGTTCACAGAGGCTCTTTGTTTATTTGCATGCGGACTGTGTTATAGGCACACTGATGTTCTGGTTATGAGGCATATATTTGGATTGTATTTGGGATATGATGTTTACTCATATTCCTGTTTACATGATATATACCAGCATCCCAGTTGCTCATTACTGCTGCTGTTGGCGCCCGTGGTGTTTACAACCTAATGTGGTCATTTAATCTGACATTTATGTAGCCGCTGCCTAACTCTAAGTTACTGCGCCTATAGAAAACCAGCCCACTTGGCTTTATAGCAGACGTAGCACTATGAAATGCCGACATTACACTGTAGCTTTGTTTTAGTGGGATTCCTCTACTGCTGCGATAGGACATGAGATCAACAGGTAAACGTGTCCTCCAGGTGTGACTGTGTTTCTGTCACCATGTACGACACGGAAAGAGAACGGATATATATGCAGCCGTGACTGATGGGAGATGGTTGTCGTGATGGACTTTTCATCCATTATCACAATCTTCATCTCTAGTGTTTTCCACCATGACCTGACTTCGAAGTCGATTTCTGATTAGTTGTTTTACTAT
>JAPQRQ010000019.1:1413363-1430127 GCA_037367365.1 Apogon talboti | reverse complement strand
TGGTAACTACGGAGCCTCTGAATGTCCAAATGGGTCATATCTGATGACCATGAAAAGATGAATAACTGTATTTTACAGCAATTATTTACATGTAGTGATAGGATTAGTGCTTCAACAGAGAATAAACACTTTACATCAGTAGATGGTGTTGGTCAACAGTAGATGTTTGGGACTTTATTGGTTAGAAAAAACAAAAAAAGGAAAAAAAACAACTCCCATTTGGTCAGGATTTTGTATCCACAGATGCTCAACATGTTCCTGAAGCCTTCTTTATTTAATCAAAAACATTCTTCTTCACACTTACTCAAGAGCTGTCCAGTTCTCTCATGGTCTTTTTTTTTCTGGCTGGTGAACAGCTTTGAATTCCTTTTATATGCAATATGGCTGCTCTCTTTTCACACAGTTGAAACAAATGCTGCCTGTTTGATGCCTGTTGAAAGATGGAAATACTGTAAGTCGTAAACTAGCAATATACAGCGTGGGCATAGATGAAGGGCACAAGCAACTTTTATTACAAGAAAATACTTACACCAGTCGAATATATTAATGTTAATGGCACTGCATGAATAACCCAAACATGAGAACTGTGAGTAAATACACATAGACAGACTGTTTGATCTATAAGTGAGCAGCAATTTACCATGAAATTCACCATGCAGATTTAATTTTGCATGATCCCTTTTTTTTACCCTTGTATTTTTCTAGTGCCCCCTGGTGGACACGGAGAGAAGAAACAATATGACCTCAGGAAACTTAGCCCTCTTGTTTTATGTGTTCGTTTGTGCTCTGTTTGTACTTCCTTAAATAAAAACTGGAAGATAATTACATGTAAGAATGAAGTTGGCATGGATAAATAATTTTGACCCTCAAATACAGGTGACAAAAAAATGTGTATGGTGTGTTACATATAATAATTTGTAAATTAACACAACGTCTACTTCTGCTGCTCTAATTAACAATATAATGGTGGTAGTTTTCAAAATCACCCATCTGGACGACTACTGTCTGATCTCAGTAACTACAGGTGTGAAGATATAAGTTAAACTGTCGTGTGTTGTAAAAGGTAAACGCCACAGAATAATAATGGTAACACAATAAAAGCTTAATTAAGCAGTAAATGGCCTCTTTTAATTGAAACAGTGAGTGGATTAAAAACATGTTACATGCTGAATATGATCATTTCTACAATTAAATAGAGGACATTAGGTCTGGATCTGGCACAAACCTTCAAATACAGTTCCTCTTCCTGCTCAGGTAAATATAGATCCAACACACTACTGGAGGAACTATAGGAACTGGTTCTCTCGATTCAGTTCATTTACAGCCCTGAGTTGAATGCACAGACCAGCACAACAGAGTGGCTTCTGTCCTTAAAGCAGTTAGTGCACTCCTCCTGCTTCAATAAGTCAAAAGTGAGATGTTGTTAAAACGCTAATGACACTTCTCATAGACGACCCTGACCACTCTGGTGACCCTGGCAAGAAATTTAGTGGTGGCTCTGAAATCATAGTCAGTCCCACAACCAGTGTTTGTGTTCATACACTCAAGTCTATTAAATATTCATAATTTTAGTAATTAAAAACCGTCCATCCATTCATCCATCCGTCCCTCCATCTGTCCATCCATCCATCCGTCCGTCTGTACATCCATCCGTCCATCCATCTATCATCCATCCATCCTTCCTTCCTTCCTTCCGTCCTTCCTTCCTTCCTTCCTTCTGTCCATCCTTCCTTCCTTCCATCCATCCCTTCCTTCCTTCCTTCCTTCCTTCTGTCCTTCCTTCTTTCCTTCCTTCCTTCTGTCCTTCCTTCCTTCCTTCCATCCATCCATCCTTCCTTCCTTCCTTCCTTCCGTCCTTCCTTCCTTCCTTCTGTCCATCCTTCCTTCCTTCCATCCATCCATCCTTCCTTCCTTCCTTCCGTCCTTCCTTCCTTCCATCCATCCATCCTCTGAACTGTTTTTTCCTCTATCCCAGCAACCGGCCCACTCTCAAATTCATCCCTATGGGCGACAATTAGTGCATGTCTTTGGATGGTGGGAGGAAACCAGAGTACCCACACAGACAAAAGGAGAACATACAAACTCCACACTGAAAAGCCAACGCCGGCCAGTGCTGGTATCAAATGCACCTTCTTGCTGTGAAGCAGTGGTGCAGAACAATGCACCACCATGCAGCCTACTAAGTAGTAATAAGTAAATGAGTGACTCAATAATAGCACCTCTGTTACACACAGCCTGGAAACCGAAAACAAACATTAGTCGCAACATGCATTCAGAATAAATAGAGCCCTTTAACATATGATGCATACCGTGTCTTATAAAAATAAATAAATAAAACGGTAAAATAACTAAACTGTGAAAAGAACCGGACAAAAGTATCTTAATTGATCAGACTGCTATAAGTGGGTCTAACATTTGCTTTAAGATGACAATTAAAATGTTTATCTGCTCTCTTGAGGGAGGCGATAAATGGTTCATATGGCACTTAAAAGATTAAAATAAAAAAGTATTTCTCAGATTTATGTCGCAGGCTGTTCCTTGAATGCAACATTTTCTTAATTAATTTATTGTTAGAATATGTAAAATTAGATTTAAACAAATTATCCGTTTTTAACATTATGCCATTGGTATTAAATATTAAAGCGAATGTTTATTTCACAAGCACTGAGGTTCGGTGTATCTGTGGTTTTCAGAAATGTACAAAGGCAGCATCTCTGTCTGGTAACTGGGTTCCATTATACCACAAAAAGACACCCATTAGAGTATTCTAATAACATGTTCAGTGAAAGCAGAAGCAGTTGCCTCCTGTCCCCTCACTAAGGTTACGCTGTCCTTGGTGACAGTAATCTAGTTTGCGTTTAAAGACTCCTTTTCAGCCATGCATACAAAAGCGATACACCGTGTATGGGAGTGGAGACAAAACCCATAATGGCTGCGGTTTCAACAGGGGCATCAGCGATAGAGCTTTATAAAGAGTCAGTCACACCAGCAGCACAAAAGGCCAGAGTTCTTTTCTCTGAGGTGTTGGCTTAACTACTGGCTACACAAAAACTTGGAATGAGTCAGTGACCATGACACAGGCCCCCGTGGCGGTTTTATTTTGTGATATAGCTGCAATTTCCTGTGATGTTCCTACAGTCTCTGACAGTGCAGTCAACACTGGTGAACTTCAAAACTCTCACTAACACATACGGCTTTCTGTTGTTGTTATTAGGACGGAACAAAGTTTTGGTGTAAAGCTTTTTTTAGGTTTTCTAATCCTTATTTCTGATTTTATTTATGAATTTTGCAAATGAGCATCAAAAGGCGGAATAAATAAACATTTCCACATCAGGTGGAATAAAGTCGAATGAATGAAATGGTCATGAACGGCGGGCTTTACTCCTCACAAACTGCAGCAAATGGCCCCCTTTCTAGGTTCACCATTTTGCATGTTCAGCAGTCATTCAGGGAGAAATCCATCACAGATGAGGCAGAAAAACATTTTCTCTGTTGAGTGGCCTCCGTACGCTAGAATGCAGTGCACCCGCAAGACATCTGAGTGAGATACATGGCTCATTTTGTGACAGGCAACTCTCTTGCTGATTTTGGGATTGCTCTTTTCACCTAAATATAAAACCTGCTGGCCAGCCGCGGCGAGATTTCAGGAGGTGACTGAGAGAAAGTTTAGCAAAAGTAAGAAATCAGCAAATGTGGAACAGGCAAGGTTGGATATAGAGTTGGCAGCATTGAGAAATTAATATCACAGAACCTAAGAAGAAGAAGAAGAAGACAGGCTTTTGCACATATTTCCTCTCAAAGTCATATATAAAGAATCTATTGATGCCTTTTCCTGCATGACCTTACACTCTATCTGTGAGGTCATTGACTCACAATTTCACAAAACTCCAAATTACACCGTTTGTACAGAGCACGACCTTCCTTGGAGTTGAAGTTAACCCTTTATCAGGCAAGTGACTATTTTTGGTCATTTGTGCAAACATTAAATATGAGGCCAATCCCGTGCCTCAGTGAGGTCAAGAAGTATGTTTTTTTTTTTTTTTTAACACTTTACAGTGATTCAGAGAGATTTTATAGACATTTTGAAGCTGTGAATAGTGACTATGAGTGGGTTTTGTCAGTTTATGACCTTATAACAGCCATTTTATTGCATGTGTTTACTTTTTAGCAAGTGTTGTTCAGATGTTTTATGGCAAAAGGAGGGAGACTAACACACTAAGGTTGAAATTTAGAATTTGAGAGTATTTCAATGAGTGCCCTATAAAGGGTTAAAGAGGTGGTGTTTTTGTGGATGCTATAGTGCTGTAGTGATAGACAGTGATTAGGAGTTCAGATGAAAAAAGTAAAAGAAATGATAGAAAACCATTATTATTTGTAATAAATTCAATTTTTATTTATTTATGTATTTATTTATTTATTTATTTTATCAGGCATGGGTGCTGTTGGAAACCAATCCGATGGGTTGGTAGAGTAAAACATCTTAAAAATCAACCCACATCGTTCTGTTGTAGAGGTCACCTTATTTCTCTCCATGTTTTCTGATCAACATTAATGATGCGTAAGAGACTGTGTATTTATCATCGTCCACCCATTGCTGATCAGGAAAGGCAGACTATAATGTGTCACGGTGACAGGTAGTCAGGGTGTTTGACAAAACATCAGCTGGAACATGGCCAGATGTCTCGCGGAGGCCTGGTGTAAGATGTCACACAACTAAAGTCAAATCCTTAAAGGCTGAGCGTGTAAATGTAAAAAAAAAAAAAAAAAAAAAATCAGTGAAGAGAGTGATTGTAGTTGTGTAAGCTGTTTTATAAGTGGGGAGAGATGTGGAAAAAACATATAGAAAAGTAAATCAGTAAATGAAAAAGCTGTGAAATTGGCAAAAAAAAAAAAAAAAAAGTAATGTGCAAGTGTCTTCAGGTTGTGATACCGGTACCGGCCACTAGGACTGCATCAACTGGCTCCAAAAAGCCCTTAGATTTATATTGAACCATTCTGATCCATTCCAGTCTCATCCATTTTATTTGGACTTTATTTGGAATCAGATGTCATTTAAAAATACAATATTTTTATGTTTTCTGAGTGAGGATTTGACGGATCTTTGTGACATCTCACTTGTCTGCTAAGTTTAGGTTTATTTGACATATTTGACCTATTTTCCCTGACGGCTTGATTGTAATGGTTCTGTGTTTTAGTTTTTTATTTTGTTGTTTTTTTCTTCAGTATTTTGGATTAAAGAGCTGGATCAGGGACTTTGACTTGTTGTCCTCTGATCTTGTCTCTGCGTCTGGGTCTCGGCCTGTATTGTCACATTGACATTGTCGTTACGGTTAATAGGTTCTACAATGGCTTTGCTTGAGTTAAATCGGTATGCTAGTGTATGCGTGACCTCACAGGCACCCATAGTTCCACCCATTGCAGTCAAATATGATCACTTCTGGCTCCAGACAGCCAACATGATGACATCACTGACACTGTCCAAATCCAGTCTGACTGTTCAGGATGTGTGTGCTTTGTTGCTCTGTTTGACACATAGAACTGTCGAGCGAGAAGAGAAGAAAGAGCCGTGTACCTGGAGTTTTATCTTCCTCTGCCTGTCCATGCTACATGAAGCTGCTATCGATTGACTAGGAGTACAAACTCACTGCCATAAGCATGATGCCCAGAAATGTCCCAAACACATCAAAACAAAAGGCAAAACCAGAGGAAAATAGAAAATACAGGCACAGGCTAAAAACACCACCACAGACTGACAGAGGCTCCAATGTCATGGTTAACACTAAGAACTATTATTATTGGAAAAGTTTGGAATGTTTAGGAGTGACAAATACAACTTTTCCATTTCCACATTTTTTTTTACTTGTTAAACTGAATGCAGTTGAAGAATATGAAAACTGACCTTCGTATTTACGACAGCAAACAAAACAACATTTTCCCCCCTTCATTCTCTACAACCTTTCAAAGCCCAGATGAAGTTGATGAAGCCAAAACAAGTCATTCACCAGAATTTAATGTTGTTTTTACAGTTTTCTACAGTGGTTTGTAGATATCAGTGTTGCTGAACAAAAGCTATATTTACTATCAGCATTTAGATACTTGATTCATGTACATCATTGCATTGTTTAACCCATTAAGACCCAAACATCCACCACTGACCAAAATCATCTACTGATCTATTTTTTTTAAATAACCGTTAATCACTAATTCTATTCATATATGTAAATAATTGAGGTAAAATGCAGTTTTTCATCTTTTCATGGTCATCAGATATGACCCATTTGGATGTTCAGAGGCTCTGTAGTTACCGTGGAAACACTGTCACACTGTCTTCTCCAACACTGATTCACCAGTAAAACCCATGGAGTTGGACAAATAACAGTGGTCGGAGACACTTGTTTTATGCTCAGCTAATTAGATATTTTGTTGAAAAAGTCACTTTTTCCTCATTTTCTTTCTGATTTGATCCAATAACTTTTGAATTTACTCTGAGTTTTTAGGAACATCTACATGGTAAGTAAATTGAATATAGGATAATATATGATTTTCACTGAAATATACAAAGAAGCCGACAATAACACTGTAATAAATGGTGATGAATTGCTCAAGAAAGACCAAAAACAAAACAACAACAAAAAAGTTGAAAGTTGTGATAAACAGTTATGGGTTTTTAAGGGTTAAACTGCTTATGGCTGAACTGAATTAGATCAGGACTACGTTTAATGAAGAAAAAGATGAGACTCACAGTGTATCTTGTAATATTTATACCACACCACAATCATTTTCAGACCCTAACCACAGGACTGAGCTCAACTTAAAACCACCAATTTTATTATATTAGCTGTGTCAAAGAGAAATTAATCAACTAATGCAAAAATGTAAAGTGCACCCATTTATTTTGGTGACTGGGTTGAGCTAAAAAAAAAAAAAAAACCAACACATTAAACATGGTGAACCTAGTAGAAAAAAAAGCACATCTTCATGAGCTATTTATGATTCTTTCATTAATCGCTAGATCAGTGTCAAACCATCTGCACCCACGGGTTACGAGAATATGTGTAAATTTGTGTTATTAGCACATAAGCATTATTAATGTAATCCATACAGAACACAAACGTTATAAATATATACATATGTGGTAGAAAAGTCATCCCAAGAGCATCCACAGTAGAACTTTAATGACTGCTGACATATTTACAGATGGCACAGTGTTGGCCTTCTTACACCCCCACACATAAAAGGGATGTACATTAGCACTTGACATATGCAATTCACTTATTTATTTATTTTATTGTAGATACAATCTTTGGAGCAGATCTGAATTTTCATTATATAAGTATGACTGCTATCAACAACCCATGAAATAGTAAAGACTAATAGAAAATGCATAAACAGACTGATGGCGGTGTTACACTGGGTAGTTCACTGAACACTACAAGCATCCAGATTGCTGCTGTATACATATTTATGAATGCACTGTTCTTTCTGCTTTCTTTTCCAGCATGCACTCCACTTAATAAGTAAACAAACACTCATTAAACATCTCCATGCGGCAGAGTTCAGAATGTAGGAGGGAAGTAAAATGGCAGTCATGGCACCTGCTGTAATTCCAATATCCTTTGTAATTTACCTTGACCGGACTGTTTGGAGCACAGAATCTGTTCCAGTCATGAAGTTGGGCCACCATGAAACAGTTTCAAATTAGTATTCATGGGCAGTTCATCCATATTCTTATTTTATTTTATTTAATTTATTTTTTTCTGCGTGGGAAGTGAAAATCAGAAATTCAAGATGCATACTCCCTGTTTGTCCCTTTGACAGAAAACAATTGTCCTCCTTTGCCCTCAGTGTTTGGAAAGCAGCAGTCGTGGGTATACAGGATTTGAACTCTCTCACTTTCAATCTCTTGTCTTTCCGCACACGACGCACACATACACGGAGGCTATATTATTCTGTACGGTACATCACAATACCAAACAATCCCCTCCTCCTCCTCCTCCTCCTCCTCCTCCTCCGCCAGATTCTGTTTGATAACAAACCTCCGAGCTGCTCGTCATGACTTCAAATGGATAAAGATTACCGGTCGGCGAAGAACCCTGACGGAGAAACAAATACGGGAAAGACAAACATATGTAACTTCAGAGCAGACCACACACGTGGAGATGGGGCGGGGGGGTTGATAAACAGTGGTGGGAGTGACGCGTTACAAAAGTAATGCATAACAGTAACAGATTACTTTTTGCTGCAATGTAAGCCATTACTGATCAATTTTCAGTCATATTTTACTTGGTACATGTTCAACAGCACTTGAGTTAAAACACACTTTTTGCCATAAGTTAATTTCTAAAATAAAAAAAATAAAAAACAGCAAGATCGATCTTAAGGAATCAAAAAGGTGTCAGTACAGTTCTATTTCCTGTTGGTGTTCAGCCAATGGGTGAAGACGACAGAAGACAGTCCATTGTCCACATGGACGTATGCCCATTACTAACACTAACCCTATTTACAGAAGACAGTCAGCATGACCCCTGTGATCAGCAATGACAAGGTAAGACAACGTTTATAGGACTAGTTAGAATTCTTTATCGATTTATCTACTGGCGTCCTCGGAGCCACGCCCCCTTTTTGAACATGGAAAATGTTGGAAAAATCCAAGTGTTCCTGCTGGGATTCGAATATCGTAGGCCGTAGCATTACTTACTGAGCTATCAGTCCACATGTATTTCAGGGCGTGAATTTATGCGTCCCAAGACTCTCCTATCTCTTGTATTGGGCAGGTTGGGTTCTACTGCACCATTTATGATGAGAGTCTGTATGTAACTCTGAAGTAATACAGGAGATATGTAACGCATTACAGGTCTGAGACAGTAATATTATAAGGTAAGGAAACACTTTGAAATAACAGTAACATGGAATCTGTAATGTAGTACAGTTTAGAGGTAACTTGCACTGGTGATAAATCACACTAAAGAGGATAGTCTTACTTCCTCTTCTCCTGTACTCGGGGACTGCTGCTAAAAATGCTGGCGAGGCTATTCCCAGCAGGAAGAAACTTGGTGAGATTACTGTGTAATAAGCCTGAAACGGACGACGGGCGAATTGAGACTGAGCGTTCACCCTTCTTCCAGGGTCATGGGACTCATTCTCTCAGGAAAAGCCACTTGTCTACCAATCTGTGGTCAGACGTGTCGGTGGTGAAGTGGAAAAGAGGATGGGGGGTGGGAGGGGGGAGAGGGTCATTTTAGCACCTCGGGGCATTGTTTGCCCGTTTCGACACACAGCATCCACACACAATCAGCCGACTGTAGTCATCAGGGCTCCACCTACAACCCACGGACGCAGAGTTAATTCTAACTCCGGAGACCGGTGTCTGTGCGTAACGCCGCTTCCGTCCAGGAAAATAATATTTGCCACAAATATAGATATTTGCTCAGCCTCTGATCAGAATAATAAATTAACCCTGTTGGGAGTTCATAGAATTCAATAAACTCGCAATAAACACAACAACAACAAAAAAAAAAAATGTTCAGTTTCTGTAGAGACTTTCTTTTGTTGCTTGTCTTTTCACTCAGTTCCAAGTTTTACAGGGGATTGTTTTTATATTAGATTTTGCAGTATTAGGGGATGTTTCTCATCTGTTTTTTTTTTCCTCCGACCTTATTTTAAGGAAAGTATTATAAATCAAAAGCCATGAGAATATAATGTAAGTGAGTAAAACAACAGCCCAAATCACATCCTACAAAATAATATCAGAACTGAAACGACACCTTTATAACACATGAATTAAATATTACCGTGTTAGTTCAATAAGGCTACTGTGTTCTATGGTCCTAGTCCTTTTCACCGACACCTAGAATTAGTGGTGGGCGCGTCGATTCGGTGGTATCGATATATCCGTACTCACACACTACTCATTTGAGGATCGATTATGCTAATAAAATATCAGTATTAATTAATAAATGCAAAATAAAAACGTCTGTGTCACATCTGACTCTTATAGGGTGACTTACTTCAAGGTTTTGTACAGACACCCCTAACACCCCCCCACCCCCAGCAGCATAAAATTGAACTAGTCCATCCATGTCATGTGACCAGAAGTGATTCCAGTTAGCTGTTTTTAGCCTGTTAGCATCAGTTCAGTCTGCGGCTGCGCGTGTCTGAAAGGAGAGCATGGCTGAGAGACAGAGGAGTGTGGTGTGGGCGTACTGTTCACCCGTGGATACAACTACAGTAAAGTGTAGTCTGTGGAGTAAAAATGGACAACACCAGCAACCTTTATAAACACCTGACAATGAGCCCAGTTCAGTTAGAAATGCAGTCAATTTTATTCTTTTCTAAACTTTGTTTTGTTATAAAAATGTGAAATATATAAAACGTCTTTGGATTTGTGACCATTTCATTTGTATTCAATGAATACATTCAAATTATGTCATTTCTTTATTCATGTGTATCATTTCTTTATTTTTATATTCAATTCATATGTGTTAATTATTTATTATTTATGTTAATTATTTAGTATTTATGTGTTTTTCTAAATGTATTTCATTGCCAAAGGTTATGCACATTAAAGCTGATAAATGGACAGTATTTGTTATGTGAGATGTCTTTTAAGTGTAATGTTTATATGCCAAAAAAGTCATCAGTATCATATCGAATCATAAAAGTGTGGTATCACCCAGTACTACCTAGAATTGAGATTTTTTTTTACCATAAGATGTGTAATCAGTACAGGCAATAATGACACAATACATGGGGGAAAAAAATTGTTCAACAAAATTTGACACCAATTAATTTGACCATTGATCTTCCTTTGTTGTCATGGACCTTCTTGTGTTTGCAGACTGCATCAACTGGATATTGTTCTTTTTCAGCTATTCTCCCCTCACTCGATTCCTTCTGCCAGCTTCCTACTTTTTGCAGAAACTTTATTTCCCCTCTGCCTCATCACCTGTCTTTGGTTAAATCTCTCGGTCCTTTCACTTTCTCCCTTTGCAGTATATATCATGTCAAACCAAACAATCCCCTGCAAGAGGTGGTTTTGAGTGTTCCCTGACAGAGCCTTTGTTATAAGGCAGGTTTCCTGGTCACAGAGGTTGGTATTACACAGATTCTTCATGGTTTAGGAAACTACCTCCCTGTGTTTTTTTATTTTTTGTCTCTTATTGCCTCTATCATGAGTTGTAAATGTGCCTCCAGCCAGCAGTAGAATGGGAAGTTTTAACCATTCAACTTTACTTCACACTTTCATGCCACTGACTTCCATTACAAGGGAACAATTTCAAGGATTCATTGACATTTTGGAAAAGCTAACAAGCAAGTTGACAATACAAATCCAATTTGAGTGCTTTGAAGAGAGGGAGGTAATAAACTGCAGAGAAACACTGATGGGATACAGTGTGGTACACACCCAAAAACAAAAAAAAACCGGACGCCTTTTGACAGTCGAAGCCTCCACTGTAGCTAATAAAGGATATTATCAGCAAATCCCACCATTAAATAAGTGTTTTAAAATCTTGAAACAAACAAAAACATCAGATTTATTAAATATATGGACAATGTGAGTCAAATGAGGCTTGTTTGTTAAGTTAAAGTGCAACTTTACTCTCGTTCTGAGTCTAACACTTACAACACTAAGTTGTAGTGTTTATTATTAAGTGAGATATATAGTCTGAGGCCACTGTTAGTGCCAGTGTTGGTTTTTTGACCCATCTGGGCTCTGGTCCACTGGGTAGCACTTTGGCAACCTTTTGTTTTTTAACTGTGCTATATAAATAAAGTGGATTGGATTGGACTGGGTAATGTAAATGAATACCAGATTGCACCCATACAAAAGAAAGGAAAACAACATTGGATGTCTTATGATGTGATTATTCATTATTATCAATATCAAATTCCATTTCTGCAAATTAGATCTTCAAATGGGATTATATGTAATATTGGTGTTTCAAACTCTGAACAGCAGGGGGAACTTGTTGACCAAAACCACCATCAATTCAATGCTAACAGTACATCCACACACTGTATCACACAATGAATAAAGTATAAAAGTCAATGTTTCTGCATATCGGTATTATAGAAACATCAAGTTTTCTTCTTCAAACTAAAACACATAGGTATAAACTACATTTGGCAGTTGGTCAAAATAACGCTGTCTAATAACTGTCACATGCTGCGTCAGCTGATAGTTTACATTATAGCTCTGTTAGCTTAGCTTTGTTTTAAAACCACAAATCACCTCTGTTTTCTGCACAGTTTGTATTATGATCCTGTTTGGAATCGTACAAATAAGGTCAAAACTGTCACAGTTTAGTCTGAACCGTGGATAAATAAATACTTAGCAAACTTAGCAAAGATAATATATATAACATCACGTAATATCTATATACCTTCATAAGCCTCATAATCAAACTCACAAGTGTAGAAGAACTTCTGTAATTTCAGCACCAAACCCCATTCTTTTCATTTACCACTGTGTCCAGAGGAGAAAACAACAGCACTGCTTCTAGCTTTCATCACTTTGTCATTTTCTTTGACTCTGAAAGTTGTTCTTTAGTGGTTATAGTGTTCTTGTACTGTGTCCCGGACAGACTTAACTTTAAACAGAGCAAATAAAGACTTTGGTTACATTGGGTTCTCATGCTTTCTATTTTAAGTCCTTAAATATAACGTGGTGACAACAGAATCACAAAAACTGCAAATACAATCAGTGTCATTTTTCATCATGTATGGAGTAAAGACCAGAAACAGTATTGAGGTACTAACCTATAAGAAATACCTGGGAATTCAGACACACAGTGACCGAACAGGAAGTAGTGACAGGAAGAAGGAGTGACATCACATATGAACTGACAAGCATTAATTTAACAAATGTATTAACCTAAAAAAGTGACATTTAACTCCTGGTTTTAACCAAAAAATCACAGTGAATATCCAAATAAATCAAACACCTTAAGGGCAACACCACAATCCCTTTGTGATGTTTAGATTAAAGGCTCTGTGGCGTTAGTTTTCTTCCCCATGACAGACCAGCAGAATGACTCACTGCTCCTCCTAGTGGTCACATAAATCTGTCCAACCATCAGGGTAGATATATTTAATGCCTATCTCAGCAATCCAATGCAACCGTGTCTTTGACAGAACCAAATGGCTCTTTATTCTCAACACTCTAATGATAATTTCAGTTTTTTTAATACGGTTGTCCCTCACTATAACGCGGTTCACCTTTCGTGGCCTCGCTGTTTCATGGATTTTTTTTAGTGCAACATTGCATGCTTTTTTTTTTTTTTTTTTATACAGCGTATGAATGCGCATTGTGTTCTGCGTCCTGATTGGCTAAGGGAGAACCAGCGCAATGTGTTCTGCGTCCTGATTGGCTAAGGGACTGTAGATCATTTTCAATCAATCTCCGTGCAGTGTCTCCTGTACAGTACAGAATGCGTTCTTGCCAAATTTACATAAATGTTCGATCGCTCGCAGTGTGACTCTGAAGTGCTGTATGTTTGCAAGTTTTTTGAGAGTGTTTAAACAAGTGAGAAATGTGAGAAAATGTTAATGCCTGTCTGAGAAAAGTGTATAAAGTGTCTGGTGAGGGGTTTTACAGCCTTAAAACATATATGATAATTGTAAAAAATAAAGCTGACTACTTCGCGGATTTCGCCTATTGTGGGTTACTGTTAGAACGGAACCCCCGCGATTATCGAGGGATCACTGTATATATTTATTTATTTATTTATTTTTTATTTGAAAGTAGCCATGTAGAAATGTTGTAAGGATTCTTTAAGATACTTTTACTGAAGTGAGGTTTTTAACTTAATGGAGAATATTATTATTAGTAACAACATGGAGCTTAACTATGTAAAGAAATATACCGTATGTTCTGATGCAGTGCTGTTTTGATGTTACATCATAACAATTTCCTGAACAAATAAACAAATAAAATGTTGTCCCGTACCTCAGAACATTCATCTAGACACATTTCAAACAGCCTCTCCTTCATGGGATGATCAATTATATTTCTGTTTTTTCTTTAAGTTGGTAACACCTCCACTGATCCTGCTGTCACTGTTCGGCGTTGCATTTCTCAGTGATCACTTGTCAGTGTCGCTACTGGTTTCGTGCCCCGTGGATTGACAGCAGCTCCCAAACCACCAAACAACCTTGTATTAGCCGCTCTACCGAGACCAGAGACTGCAAGCACTAGAAAAAAACAGAACTTGCCAGAAAGTGGGAATGTGGAGAGAAATTGTAATATCACACACTGTTACGAGGGGGTCTTCCAGCCACTTCTTCATCTAGGTCTAAAACGCAGCAGTCGAGTGCTAAAAAGGTCCTCTGCACTGTTCATAGCTTCAGTGATGTTACAAATCTAATTGGCTGAATAGAAAAGCCACATCCACCATTCCTGCCTCATTATTTTATCCCAAAGAGGATTGTTGCAGTCACAATTATGTGTTTAATTACATCTGATTACTATCAGGCCCTAAGGCTTTATCAAAAGGATCTGATTTTAGAGGGGTAATGGAAAATTAGCTTAATGAATTTTATTTTGTGGCTGGAGCCAATTATTAGCGGTGACATCCTACCGTCTAATAAAGCCTCTGTTTTTAAATGAAGCTACAGTGCTCAGGTCTGTACCGCAACTTTGATCTATGTGGGATTTAATAAAGGACTATAAAGACAGTAAAAGTAAGTGTGATATTTTAAAGAGACTATATGTATCAGAATCATGGGTTTGTTCGTAGCATAAACTCTTACAGTGATTTTGTGATCTGTTAGTGCTAAAAGTGTTGAGGAGTTTTTCTGCCACTGTAACATCATTAAATCTAAAAATTAATCTGATCATCTCCAACGTAGTTACTGCGCTAGCAATATCGATCACGTCACGTGATGAGCGCACTGTGAAAACAGCATACTGTCAGAGAAAATTATATTAATGGGTTGACAGTGAGTAGAACGGACTGGCTGTACAGTTAGGTTCAGCATTTAGTTAAGGAAGAGGGAAACCTGAATGCACTTGTATTATTACATTGTGTTGTGTGTGTTAAACCACGCGTTCCCAAACTTTTCCATGCCAAGGCCCCCCCAAACAGCATTAACATCTGGCCGGCGCCTCCTTTTACAAACCCATCAACAATACTGCAAAATATGTCAAGAAACATTTACCTTAGTTTATACACTATACAATAATTATTAAATTTGTTTAGCATAAGAATATTATTAACTAACATGTTTCCACAGTGTATATTCACACTAAAATGTTTTGTTTTGCATTTTTTTTCCATCTTTCTTCCAATTTTCTGAGGCCCCCCTAGCGCTCCCTGGTGGCCCCCCATGGAGCCGCGGCCCTCACTTTGAAAACCACTGAGTTAAACCAATGGAAAGCACGTCAATGATTTCCTTTAATTGATTTCTATTTGTGTTAGCTATTTTCATGTGAATTCAAATACATTTTCAGTACAATTGACCCACCATTTTTACATGGTTAGTTACATTAATGCTCTAAATACAATATATAGGCTAATGGTACTGAAAGAACCTGCTCCTCTGTAAGCTCTTCTTTCAACGGCATAACTCTTATTTTGATTAATAAATCCAAGTAATAAAGTACAACAGAATATATCTGAGTGAACCTGCATGTGGCCCTAAGCCTTACATGGTACAGAGACCTATAAGACAGGATGAGCAGACTCTATTCCTTCTGGTAAATGAAGTTTCTTGATATGCCGATGACTGATTACTGGCTACAGGGTATGTCAAGTCATCCTGCAACACCTCCACCTCCACCTTCCCCCCTCCCCAATCACAACCTCCACCATCACATCTCTGCCTGCCAAAGTTTTGCCCAGAAGCAAAGAGACATAATAAATGAAATAAAAGCAGGTTTTGCAACATCATCAATATTCCTCACTCATCTCAGCAGCACCTCAGAGAAGCAAAAAAAAGGAAGAAAAAAAAGGTTAAAGTGAACTCCTGGCAGGAAAAACAAATGCAAATTGTGTCAATCAAAGCTTGTCTGCCAACAGCCTGGATTCTATGTAAAACTGTTGTAGGACCTTCTTCCCACCTCACATGCTCCTTCAGCTGTTTGGCAGTGGTTTTGTTTTATTGTAGAAGTAAACAACAGATCAGTTCATGTATACCTGTTCCTCTACCGGTTGTTCGTACGCTTTGTATTGCAGCTTAATGTTGAATATAATTCAAGAACTGAACCAGGCTGGGTTTATGCTTGTAGCAATATGTGTGCAGCTGCCAAGGCAGGAAAAAAAAAAAAAAAAGAGCTTCAGGTTTAATTGGATGCAACTGAAAGGGAGCTGACGTCATTGGACACTAACTTTTATGTACTGACCATCTCCTTGCTGTGTTTGTTTTGCATGTTTGCAACCTACGCAGTTTTGTCTCCCCCAGTTCTGACCCCTTCTAAGTGTCCACTCACTCCAATAATCACAATAGGGCTCATTTATCAAATGTATGACAGGAAACGGGGCCTATGGTTTCAACATTTATCAGTCTGATTGTAAACAGAGGCTCTATTCTCATGACAGACCTTGGCTCATACTAGTACAACTGGAGTTGGTGTGGACATTAGATATACTCTGATATATTCTGGCATGTAAACATAGAAAGTAACATGTTCATAACCTCACCTCTTATACCTGCAGTGAATATAGTTCATTTTTCTGTCAATCAATAAAGTTTCATCTTATCTTATCTTATCTTATCTTATCTTATCTTATCTTATCTTATCTTATCTTATCTTATCTTATCTTA
>JAPQRQ010000019.1:1386130-1408635 GCA_037367365.1 Apogon talboti | reverse complement strand
AGTAATGGTACTAATGTAAGTAATGATGTTCAAAGGGATAATGTGGATGTTGACAGGTGTCTGGATCAGCACTGATGCTGGTCTAATGTTCCAAAATGATGTTCTAAAATATATATTTCTTTCACCTTATATATGTTTTTCTTGGATTTTTTATGTATACTTTTTGGATTTTTTTTTTTGCCACTTACGGGCAAGGAACCAAGTATGGTAACTTCATTGACCGTGATTTTCTACATGACAATAAAAAGTTTTTAAGCATTGCACAAAAGTAATAAAGTCCTCCAATAACACACTAAGGTTGAAATTTAGAATTTCATAGTATTTCTATGAGTGCCCTATAAAGGGTTAAAAAAAAAAAAGAAATACCCGTCAATGTGAAAACGCCAAAACACAACTGAAGCCCTGTCAAGAGCACACCGAACTGACAGGGCCAACATGAACATAACCAGCATGTAACGCCAGCACATGTATGCAGGGTCTGTGTCGTGGGAGGGTTGGATTATGTAGCAGTGACCTCTGAAGCACATTTTGATGCCTCAGTGCCTCAGATATAGTGGAAAAGAAACTCAGAGTAATGCGTTATGTAAGATGTAAAAAGTCCAGTAAGGAAGGTTAGCACCAGCACTACTTTGGCCACGTGTATAAAGGAGGCACATGAGCCAAAAAAAATTCAGTTTTCCCCCGTCCGCATGGCAACGCTGCAAATGGAATTAGTTTGGCAAAAAGGCGGATTTGCAGTGACCTAAAACTGTGTTTGCATAAAAGGCCAAAAGGCTCAGGTTTTAGAAAATATCCCATGTATTCATGGGTAATGAATTTATTTTTTGCACCTACCTCTCTGGACATAATACTCTTCAACTATGTTCCTATTTTATTCCATATTCGTGTAATGGAAGGTCTTATTAAAGCAGACAAGTTCATTTGTTTAAGTCATTTAGGGCACATAGGTCCCTAATGGCTAATGATTTATTACAGGAAAGAATTCAGCATTCAGGCATCCTTGGACCTACCCGCCCTGCCAACTACAGAGATGTCATGTTATATAGGAAATTAGTGTCAGAGGAAGTTACTGTTTTGGACTTGTGAATTAATCACAGAGGAGGAGAGACAGTGAAGGAGGAGCGGAAGGCTCACGCGTTTTCTCCTGCACTCAAGGTACGCTGATTTCTGGAGAATACATCAAAGAGCGAGGAGGGAAAGGTAGGGGGTGGGGGGGCCGCGGGGGGGCGCATGTTGGCAGCCTGGAGAGCCGTGCAGTGGGAATGGCAGGTCTGCCGGGTTGAAGGGTGATTAAGAAGGGCGCTGTGACAGTTAGGAGAGCAAGGGAAGGAGATAGAGGAAAAAGACATTGTTTTACGGCGCTCATCTCCAACTTTGGTCTCATTACAACTTCTCCGTACAGGTCTTTTGAAATCCCACAACTCAAACGAATAAGCCCAAAGTTGCTAGCGTCTTTTCCAAATGAATGCTTGATCACCATACGAAAGGCAGCGATAGTGAGAGCGGTTAAGAGACAAAGACGTCGGGAGCACTCATGTCGTCTCCTGGCTCTCTCTCTCTCTCTCTCTCTCTCTCTCTCTCTCTCTCTCTCTCTCTCTCTCTCTCTCTCTCTCTCTCTCTCTCTCTATACGTCACCGTAGCAGATGGGCCGCGCACCTTTTATTGGCGCCCTTGTTCCGAGTATCGCCTTGCAATATTCATGTCTCGTCGTTTCATGTCTTGCTAAGTCAAAGTTAGTTTGGTCATTATACTTCGACAAAGTCAAAAAGTCACATGATCGCTGTTCGTTTCGAGCTTGTAGGAGAGTCGGCGGCTGGGTCAGCAGTTCGTGGAAGCCCTTGCCACGGCTGTTTTTCCTTATCTGTGAAGGAGAACAAAATGGTCATGAGCTTCATTTCATATTTCGGTGTAAAAATTTCTTCACTGAGTCATAATAAGTTGAATTTAAGGTCTTGGAAGGTGATTGAATTAGCGCCAGCATTTCCATTGAGGCATGTAGGGAGATGATATCTTTTTAATTAAATTTTTACTTTTTTTTTTTTTTTTTAAGACAAATATCCCCTTAACGTTCCGCCTCACTCTGTCACTCACTCCCCAGTTCCGACTTACATAAGCGAGCTCATGCAAAATTCAATTCATCATTTACTGGTAAAGTACAGTCACAGACACGACTTCGCAAAATTTGAAAATCACTCAGCAGGAAGATCCACACGCGGAAATCACAGTACCAGATACCGCTGTGTTCCTAAAGGTGATGCCGTCCAGGCTTTTCAATGTGTAAATGACGCTGGCAGGCCTCCTACTCTGGGATTGGAGAATTTGCATATTAGGTGAGATATGGAAGTTTGATCGCAAATCGGCGACTTGTCGGAGGAATTGGGGGAGAAAAGCGGAGATTGGGTTCCAGAGGGACAGCTTTGAACACACATTATCAGCTGTCACTCAACCACATTTATATACAGACTGATTCACACTGTACTCTTTAATGCACAGAGCCAGAATACATTGTTCAGTGTATTCTTTCCTCGAGCAGCTATTTATTTCAGGAGCTGGTTTGCCCCCTGCTGTGTGCTAGCTTGAGCTGCTTCAACACCCAATCCTCCTGCTTATATACCACTATATACCACTCAATGTAATGTCACGCAATTACCCACTAGAGTGGAATGACATCTTATTTGAAGAGATGCTTGATGGCCTCTTGGCATTTTCCCCACACGCTTAAAAATTCTATCTGTACTCAGGATCTTCAAAGATATTTAGATGTTGCTAATAAACAGCACTCGTGTCATTTTGCGATCCTATGTGAGATTATTATCTTTACATGTGTCAGCGCCCGTATTCCTGTCACAGGGATGAATTGGGATTTTTTTCCCCGTATGTCAGTGTGATCTGTCAGCACTGGAATAAATCAGAGCAGAGTAAGAGGCAGCGGTCGGCTTCAGCACTGGGGAAGTTAATGGTAAACCAACACTGCCACCCTTAGGCCAAATGAGAATAGCACACAAAAGTTGAAGCCAAACTTCACAGCGTTAAGTGATGAGTCTTACATGCGCTGCACATCTTCCAATTTTGCCCTTGCAGATGAAGAGACGCAGCAGTTTTGCAGGTGTGTACAAGCCCAGATAACAGATGACCTCAGCAGAGGACTCGAAATGTTACACTCTGTTGTCCAGTGTTTAATATTTATGCATATGTTTGAGTAGAAATGGAGCACTGAACTGGTTGAGATCAATTAAAAACAGAAATATGTGATTAAAAATCTGTTTTTTTTAACCCTGTGCTACTTTTGTGGCAGTTCCCAAATGGTTTTTCTCTCTATTTTAACCTTTTTAAGCAATTTATTAACATTTGTTCCAATATTATCCTCTGTATTTTGCTTTCTTCACTGAAAATCTGGTGTTTTCCTATATTTAACTCATTGATCGTGTAGATTTTCATAAAAAAGCTCATATTAAAGTTGAGGGTTATTATATCGAAAATAGAGAAAACTGAAGAGAAAGTGACTTTTTCACCAAAATCTATTCTTAACTGAACCAGTGTATCCATCCACTGTCACTGATCCAACTCCATGGGTTTTACTGTCGAATCAATGTTGTAGAAGATGACAGTGTTTCCATGGGAACTACAGAGCCTCTGAACGTCCAAATGGGTCATATATGATGACCATGAAAAGAGAATAACTGTATTTTACACTAATTATTGATATGTATTGATAGTGAAAGATGAGTGCTTAAACAGGTATTAAACAGTTTACATCAGTAGATGGTTTTGTTCGTCGGCGGCTGTTTGGGTCTTTATGGGTTAAAATTAGAATATGCAAAAACAAGAAGATGCGGTAACAATAGCGTAGAATGCAATAAAATATTTCCAAGATTGCTGTAGGGAAAAAAGATTGACAGGACAGATTTAGCAGTGGGGGAAATTATTTAGAGCACCGCGCTCTGTAATTGTGAGATCTTAATACTTGAATGTCACAGACGCTTCAAGTGTTCGAATGAGGACACGGTGTTAGGAGAGTCATGTGCTATCCTCTGTGGACTGACAGTTTTCATTATTCTTCCTTTCTCGCCCCTCAATTTCTCAATGTCTGTCTGCATTCCCCCCTTTTCTCACCCTCTGTTTACTTCACACGCACACACACACACACACACACACACACACACACACTCAGACACCTGAGACATGAACAGATTGTTGCAGCTGACCTGAGACCATCTACAGATACTGACAGTGAGTGTCACATGACCACCAAGGTGTTTGTGTACACGTGTATGGACTCATTCTTTGAGTTTGTATAATTTGCTGTTCATCAGTCAGATCAGTCACATTAAAAATAATTATCAGTGTACCTGGGGATGAACATATAGACATTTCTGACATACAGGGCGTTATCACAACTTAATTTGATCAATTAACAATAACAAAAGTACAAGTTAACCCATAAAGACCCAAATATTCACCAGTGACCAAATGCATCTACTAATATAAACTGTTTAATACCTGTTGATCCACTAATCCTATCAATACATGTCAATAATTGGTGTAAAATACAGTTATTCATCTTTTCATGGTCATCAGATATGACCCATTTGGACATTCAGAGGCTCCATAGTTACCATGGAAACACCGTCATCCCCTACAACATTGATTCACCAGTAAAACCCATGGAGTTGGATCAATGACAGTGGATGGGCACACTGGGTTTATTTTGCTGAAAACTCACTTTTTCTTAGGTTTTCTCTGTTTTTGGTATAATAACCCTCAATTGTAATCTCAGCATGGTCATTAAAGTATATGATCAGTAAATTAAATATCGGAAAATACCTGATTTTCACTGAAAAAATGCAAAATAAAGAGGATAATATAATGATAAATGGTGATAAACCCTTTAAGAAAGGTTAAATAGAGAGAAGGATTCATTTGGGAACTGTCACAAAAGTAGCACTGCGTCTTTATGGGTTAAAATAGAGCACACAACTGTTTTTGTGGTGATTTTTTTTCTACATTTAACCTTTCCTAAGCAATTTATTGCCATTTATTATAATATAATCATCTGCATTATGCATTTGTTCAGTCAAAATCAGGTATTTTCTTACATTTTATTTATAATCATGTAGATGTTCATAAAAGGTCAATGGAATTTCAAAGGTTATTGTATCAAAACAGACAAAACAACTGAAAGTGCCTTTTTCAGCAAAATATAACATTAATTGAAAGCCTCTACAACCACTGTCATTGGTCAAACATCATGGGTTTTTATTGGTGAATTAGTGTTGTAGAAGACAGCACCGTTTCCATGGTCACTATAAAGTCTGTGAACATCCATGAGTCAAATAATAAAAATAATATTCATTTATTTATTCATTCAGCATTTATTTAAACATATAGCTTCACAATTTCTTTTGTAAAAACACCTAATCAGCAGCACATTTATTCCTGGTTTCACCCACACATCATTTAACTTGCATGATATTATGAATAAATTACAGTATCATAAAACATAAAATATAAGGAGATCATCGGAATCATCATTTTAAGTAGATTGACTCAAATACTTGCGGCCTCATGTTTCACAATAGGGGTTATTATTTGCACTATAAACCTCAGATGTAAAATGTTGCAGCTGACCACAGCATGGAGAATGGTCTTGTATGACCATTGTGCGTCTCAGCTCAGGAAATTCAATCGTATTTTGTCTCTGAAATAAGAAAAAATATCAATATACTGTTTTAAATGTACTTTTTTGGACTTCTACGGTAATAAAAAAGTCATCAAATTCAATCAAATAATTTAAAGTCATTACCTTTTTAACAATGACGTAACATATTTAATTCAAAAAGTAACACTGGTGAAAACTGCACATATGTATAAATATATTAATATATTCTTTGAGTATTGCATGAGTTAGTATGTGGCTTGCATCGGTCTTTTGACATTAAATATTTTTTTTGTGGTGAGAACAAATCACCTCCTAAACCTGGTTCTTTGGTCAAAAATCAAATATTGTAGAGATCCTTCATCAGACTCTTGTATCTGTCTTCTGTTCAATTACTGCGTGCAATAATCTTCTGTCTTGCACTAACAATGCAATATTTATTCAATATTATCAAAGATAAATGCACTATTTTTATATAGACCTGCTTCATAGGTGTACATAGTGTTTTACAGAGATTTACAAACTGTGTTTATAGGAAATACATACTGTTAATACTGTTGATACTGTTAATAGAGATACATACTGTTAATACTGTTAATAGAGATGGATACTGTTAATGATGTTACTAGAGATGGATACTGCTAATACTGTTCATAGAGATACATACTGTTTTTCTTAGTGATACATACTGTTAATACTCTTAATACTGTAAATTGTGCCTATTCATATTTTATCCAGTGTCATTTTTTAGTCTATTAAGCTCTATTCTTTTGTTAAACTTTTCATTATATTTTCTTATCTTATTTTTTAGTTTTTTTCATTTTATATTCACTTTATTCTTATTTCTGTATCACTGGTGTTTGTAAATATTGCTGCACTAACTAGAGTTGCACTCCTAATTTCATTGTACACACAATGACAATAAAGGCTATTCTATTCTATTCTATTCTATTCTATTGTATTCTATTCTATTCTATTCTATTCTGTTGTTTCTCGTTATGATAATTTGTTTCAGAAGTATTTAACCAATATTATTGTTTATGTGAAGAGCCTTTTCAGATACACTAAGTTTATTCCTTATTTATCTCTGTTTAAACTCAAAGTCGACCACTATTTAGTCTTCGGTTCATGACTCTTGTCTCTGCCATACATGCCTGTGTGCCGTTGTCCTTCTTCTTTGCGGTCCTGGTTAACCCTCAGGGGAGTTTCGAGCTAACAGTGGGTGCATCAGTCTACGCCTTTGACTGCCCTCCACACTACAAAGCTCTTTTACTGCGAGTGCTGGTAAAATCAATAGCCATATATTCCCCATAGCATACAACTTTGACAGGTGTCCTTCCACATTTGCTGTCATGCAGGACCTTTTCTTGCCGCTCCCTCAATCCATGGATGCACCCGTGCCAGCCTGGTTTAGCATTCTCCTCAGCGCTTTCACGGACGGCATAATCTGGTACCACCACTCGTGTAGGTCAAACCTGTGTGAAAATGCCCTTGCTATTGGACGGTCGACTTAATGCTTGGCTAGGGACATCAAATTTTAGCCTTGCTTGATCCTCACACATCACTGCATCTCCCTCTTTTTTTTTCTCCCCCCATCCCTTAAATTCTGTCCACATTTTTATCCCTTTAAACGACCGACTGTCCAAAATAAACATTGATTTCTCTGCCTTTTTCTATTGAATTGCCTTACTTTTGAATCCGGAGCTATCCGCGTTAGGTTTTTGTTTCTGGGTGGTCCCATTAGTTTTGGGCATGTCAGACAAAGTCATGCTACCTGACACTGTGTAAACCAACCTTCCTCCCACTCAGGGATAAGCCGTCTAACTTGGGTCAGCTCCAGATCTTCAGTGTCTCACACCTTCCCCTGCTGCGATATATCATTTGCTGGCTCTGACAGGCTGGTAGTCAGGTTGCTTTTAGTGGAGGGAGGCTTGGCTTTCTGGCACCCCCACCCCACCCCCACACACACACCCCCCTTCACTTTGTGTCGCTGCCACTAACTATAGGCACCTCCTTTAGCGGCGACTTAAGCATCGCAGTCAGCACAATTTTAAAATATTTAATATAAATAAAGATGCATAAAGTAAAGCTGTGCTACGGTGGATAGCGGGAAGCTGGATTGTTGGTTGAGTCAGGACGCCTGCCAACCAGAGTGCTGTATCTCATTCAACACATTGAGCTCCCTTAGTAGTGTTTTGGCACCAAGGAGCCTTGTGCATTGAGAGGAGACATTGTTAGCTCTCAGCGGGTCTGTTTATTCATCATAATGAGAAAATGCAGGTGACACTGTCAAGTACAGAGCTGAATTGCTGGGTGTGGAGGTTGCTAGCAAGCGCATTCAGAGTCATAGTCTTCATTTCAGCCTCTTTCATAATGGACGGCGGAATGACGGCGGCTTTAGTCGCATTTAAAAGCCTTTTTTTTTTTCCCCTCTCTCGTTATGAAGCCACATGTTTCAACCTTCAATCAGTCTGTAGCTCTCACATGTGGACGCAATGTTTGGACCGCCAACATGAAGAGCATCCTCCGTGGCTGTTGTTGAAATACTCATATTCATACGTCTGGTGGAGGACAGCCACTCATGCGTCCCAGTGGTTTTTGATACGACCTCCTTGACTCAATGTCCATACAGGGATAATAATGTGCAGTTACTGTTGGGAAATATTGCTACACTCAGACTGATTTGCTTTGAAAAGAGACAACAACACAAGTCACTGGCCATTTGAGTCATATGAATGGACGGTGTGTTGGCTGCCCCTTAAAAGGACTGCAGCCAGCGTCACCCTCATTAGTAACAGTGACATCAAAATGTGTTTAATCTTGCATAAAACCTTTCACATCTTAGAGCTCATGCAGGGAGGCTTTTATTACAAGTTCTAGAAGGTCACAATGCACTCGCCCATTAATTACATTCCATATCAAAGATAATAATAAACACACCAGTGGGCTGGACCGATTGCACCTTATGCTCTGTTCAAGGGCGGCCCAACATGAAGTCAACTTTAGATGGATGGAGATCCGCAGGCGAGCCAAACATGCAAAGGCTGCCTTATTTGTTTTTTGTTTTTTTATCTTTGGTGGGTGCGTGGGTGGGCTACCATGTGTTTTGTTTCCTCCCTTACCAATAAAAACATAGAAGCAGAGGCATAATGAGCCAGAGAAAACAATGGAAATGTAGTGTATTTTACCCGCCTTATTGCGCGTCATTAGCAATTTGTCGTAAACACACAACTAAAGGCATATTTGGTCTTTTAATTACAGCGACTGTTTGAAAATATGATGCTCGTCTCTCTGCTAGTTTGTCAGATGCCACTACACTCAACCACACTCTGTCCTTGGTGATAATACAGAGGAGCCCGGTCCGGAAAATAACAGCTTTGGTTTGCGGATCTGCCAGTTGGCTAATTGTAAGGAGGCCGCCAAAGACACAGCGTGAGGCCTGTCGCATCATTGTCTTTTTTTTTCTCATTGTGTGGGTTGTAAGTAGAAGCTGTGTGCGCGGTGTGTATGTGGCAACTCTAGCATGTCTGTAATGGGTGTGTGTGTGTGTGTGTGTGTGTGTGTGTGTGTTTGCAGAGATGTATCCAAGCCCGTGTGAATGTGCTGTGCATGCAGGACGCCACCATTAGCTGTACGTGTGGACACATGTCATCTCTTTTTTGTCAACAAACACCTGTTTATTCCCTGTTAATTAATTGTTTAACATAGTTTCAATTTGTCAAGCAGTTTGCTCTTGGTGGAATTAGCTTGCTAGCTTGCTGACGCTAGCTAGCACACCCCCTAATCAGTGTCCAGATGAATAATAAGTGTTGATGTGGCCAGATGTTGCTCCTTCATACATCCTTTGGAATATAAATAACATATGACATCTGCTTCCTTTAGCACTGTGTAATTACACAGATGATCACAATTGGCAAGAAGATGTAAGATTTGTTACAGGAGGATTACAAGGTTACACAGAACATACTTAAATCTACATAAATTTTGCCCTAAGTATGAGTATTACTGACAATAAACCATCCATCAACTGTTTTCACACGTATGCACACCGCACTGCTGGCATTTTAAAAGGTATTTCCAGGCTTTTAATTAAAATACCTTTGCAAGACTGAGTTGATGTACACTATTTTTCTTCACTGACAGTTTTTTTTTTTTTTTTATTCTTTAGCAGTGAATACTGTGTTGTCCCAGAGAGGGGCACTGCAGTAATGCACACCACTCTGGAACTGTTAAGCTCTGCATCAGTACACAATGCACTAAATAAACGGAGGTTTCTTCAGCTTGAGGAATCTAGATGGAGCACTAACAATACCAATTGACCAGAAATGCTGTGTAACTCAATATAATCCATGTTAAACAGTGCATATTGAATTGAAATATTTGAGTCTGATGTTTTCTCAGGCAAAATACTGTTTACTATTATGAGCAAACTGAACGTATGAGAATTGTTGTGATGTCTCTTCTGTGCAGAATGACTGAAACACTTAATGATTCTCAGAGCACAGTTTTTCCCTCAGCTGCATTCCTCAGCCACTTTCTCATTATCAGGTATCACTGACAAGTGTCACAGTTGTTTTGGCAATGAAGGCCAGCCACTCTGAGTTCATTTCTGACTCCATTAGCGACTGCATCCCTCCATCAGTCAGACTTGGTTAGTCTTTTGTCTCGGCTGCAGCTGCGAAGGTGTCATCCTTTAATGGTATAGTCTTCACCTCAGCTGCGAATGGTAACAAAACAGATTTCAGCTCATCTATACACTTCAGCCTAATGGAAAGTGGTTTTGATTACAACAGATGTGCCTTTGTTTTTGAAGACTTACTATAATTCTGTTTGTCTACAGTCGACTACACAGCGCACCGGGCAGCTTTGAAATACAAATATGTTCTACTGTTGCCTCTTAAGTCATACAATCCTCTACTTGGAACAGAAAAAAAAATGTAAGAATTTGCTGCATTTTATCTTTACATATATATTATGTTTTTTCCCCCTTAAATTAGTCTCTCCAGATGGTTAGTGTCTCAAAGACTCATCCCATCAGTAATGAGTGCTGAGTATGCTATTAAAGACAGCTTTGTTGCCCTCAAGGGAATCCTGCCCACTGTAGTTTGCGTACTTTCAAACTAATCGCAATATAAAGAAAAGCCACAAACACTCCACACAAATGAGAGCAACTTGAAAACAAGACATTTTCTGATGTGATTCTGTTTTATAACATTCAAGAAAACTCCATGTCGTATCTCCTGGTTAAAAGGATGTAGCTCTTTAAGCTTTGTCACATAAGATCAGATGTCACTCCGGTTCCTTTTAGAGGAAATGTACGTGATGGCAAAGTTCACACTGTGTTCATCTGCTAAGTAAATGAAAGCACACCATTTATGAAGTAAAGCAGTTTTTTTTTTCTTTAATACACTCCCTTTAGGATTGTTGTAGCTTTGCACCCTCTAATCGCTCTACGGGGCTTAAATGACACTTTAAACTGTGTGAGAAGTGTCATTGTGTAAATTGCATTAATAATGATGGCACTTTTTTTTTTTTTTATAACAGATCAGTAGTCTGGATAATTAGGAATTATGAATAAGTACTTACGGTACCCTCTGTCTGCATGGACTTAAACCTTATGCCATTACAGGGGTCTACATACAGCACAATGTGGGGTAATTGAATGAATGAAAACCCATATAAGACCACAAAACACTGTCTCAGGAGATACTTTTAAATAAACTTCTCCAGCATTGGAAATAGTTTTACTGCAGAAATCCTCATGACAGAGTTATCTATGATAGTGTTTTGTTCACAATGAGACTGTCAATAAGAACAACTGATGGCATACTTTAAGATATATTAAAGATTTTTGAGCCATGATGAACTGTACTGTTTATTTAATACTAATTTTCACCATGTTCCACCTGAAGACACTAGTGTAAATAGAAACATAATGGATTTTCTCTTTCATAAGCGCGGACACGGCATAACTGCAATCCTCTGTGAAGGTCATAAATCTCAGCTGTCGCCACGGTAATTCTTGAGACACGAGTATTGATCAACAATCTAATGAATCCACTGAACATATATCATGGTTACTTTAATGAGGCTGCGGTAAAAAAACACGGTCTTTTTTAGTACCTTTAAAGGCTAGTTTGGAAGTTTTGGAGTGGGGGTTATTTATCCATAGTCGGTGTGTTATCGGTTTGAAGAAGCAGATGTGAGTACCAGACGAGAGGCCAAACAATGTACCGATGTGGAAGAGGTCGGCACCAAAGTGGAGTTCAGCCACCAAACAAACAAACAAACACACAAAATATGTCAGTTTGAAGCTGCCATAACTGAAAAAAAACAAAAAAAACACCTGAATTGTAAAATACACACTTCACTGTCGAAAAGTCAGTCCACTTTTTCAAGCATCTGTTGGGAGCCATTGAGTTTCGCAATAGAATCGTATCTGATAGAATCTAAACCGTTAAGAGCCATTATAGTAGACAGTGACATATTCGACCCCTCGGACTCTTTGGAAAATCCAACACAGTATGGAGCACAAGTCCTGTTTCCTGAGAGGTAATTATGGAGTTTTACAAACAACGAAGCTTTAAGTTTACACCACATTTAGAATATTCTCTTGACGTTACCGACCCGTTGTGAAGAGGTTATATAGTATCACTCTCCACAAAGAGGCCGGATAGTAATTTAATCTCCTAGAACTCACAAGTATTGCGTTAATTGGTTAGTTTGTTTGTGTTATTGTCCGAGTTTGTAGTTTTAAAGGGTTAGCTCTTGACAAAAAAACCTAAATACATGGGATGTTGCAAACTCTTAAATCTCTGCTTGATACGTTTCCACCCACCCATTCATTTTCTGGACTGCTCAGGCCTTGAGAAGGTTACAGGGGGTACCAGGTTATTTATCCATAGTCGGTATATTACCCAGGATAGTGCACTGCCAGTTTGAAGAAGCAGAAATTGATGCCAGAAAGAGGCTAAACAATGTGCTGATGTGGATGAGGCCAGCACCAAAGTGTATTTCAGCCACTAAACAAACACATGCAATTACTTTTCCACCGGACTACCTGCAAATACTTCTTACTTATGATATTTATGACTACATTTCAGAGCTAAAATCTATCTTAGCTTTCATGTGCATTGAACATAACAAGGACAAGATGCAGTTATGTAAATATGGTGATATCATACAGTATTAACCCTTTATAGGACACTCATAGAAATACTGTGAAAAATAAAAATTTCAACCTTAGTGTGTCATTGGAGGACATAACAAGACTTTCTTTTCTTTCTAAATGTTTTATTGTTATGTAGAAAATCAAAGTTAATGAAGTTACCATATTTGGTTCCTTACCTGTAAGTGGCAAAAAAAAACCCCAAAACAAAAAATCCAGGAATTTATTCTAAATATAAAAAATACAAGAAAAACACATGTAATGTGAAAGGAATATGTATTTTCTAACATTAGACCAACGTAAGTGCTGATCCAGACACCTGTCAACATCCACATTATCCCTTTGAACATCATTACTTACATTAGTATACATTAGTACCATTACTTCATGGTACCTAACAAAGCAGGTACACTCACTGTTCATGCAGAGGTGGACCTTGCAGACCCTGTAACCACATTGGACCTGAGATTGTTAACTCACTGTCCTCACTGGAACTGCTGCTGTCAAAGTCTTTTAATGTGTGTGGCAGAGATGACAAAAAATAGTCACTAAAGAGTATATATATCTATATATATCTATATATCTATATATAGATATATATAGATATATATACTTAAAATAAAAGATCACTTTTATCTGTCTTTTCTTAAATGAGCGCGGCTACTTTCTTCATGTGCGTTGTTGAGGACACTTCCACGTTGTTAAATCTCCCTTTATGTCAATGTTGCATCACTTCTGCAGCTGTGTACAGAATGCTTAGTCATTTACTTCAATGAAGACAATTATGCTGTTGTGTGCTCCTCCTCCCAGGCACTAACAGCCCCCCATGTGATGACCTGCAGGCTCCATTCAACTACAGTATAAGTATAGAGGCAAAGAGGCTAAAGTGGTGCTTTGGTGACCACGGTGTTCAGTCTCAAATGGAGGCGATTTAGCTCTGCTGCTACACACAGACACAGAACATATGTCATATAAAAACAAAGGGACAGCTACAGATTTTACAAAGTGCACTGCTGTATTTTTACAAGGAGGATTATCTGAATTAACTTGAAACGTTTGTAGTTGATTATAATGAAGATAAATGAGATGGGTATTTTTGTGATTATTCAAGACATTAGTAAATAGCATTTATTTCATCCTCTGGCTATACTATTGCATTCAGTGGTTTTATTTCATAGTATTTGTACTTTGTTGACTTCCTATCTCTGTGTGATACCAATTGAGTTTATTTTTCATTTGCAGGTTGCAGTGGCTTAATTCTTTGCTTACTATGATATTATCTTGTTCTGTGTGTCTGGATAAAATATTAATTTGAGTTCATCAGCTCAGTACAGATACATTGTTTTCCAATTCCAAACTTTTTCAAATTCCTTAAATTATCAAGTAGCAGATTTGAAAACAAAGCAGCAATAGATAAATTAAATAGGATTTATTTCAGAGAGCTTCTTGTCTTTCAGACATCCTATGGATCTGCTCAGCTTGATAGTTTCTGGGAATGTCTGAGTGAAAAAACCACTGGCATCAGATGATACACCCTCATTGACCAGCTGAGAATCAACACCTTATTGATGCATCTTGTGTCAAGCCGAGTGTGTGAACTGCACAGTCTAGTCTCGTTTCTTCGCCACAGAAATGAAACCAAAGTCACTCAGACATCCCAAACATCATCTACAGGAAAAAATAAAAAAGAAGAGGTCAGTTTCATAGCATTACTTCTGAGGGCAGATTATTGCTTACTGTTTACTGCAATATTATTTCTTATTATGTGCAGGTAAATGATCGAAAGCAGGGGTGTCGAACATATGGCCCATGGCCCAAAACTGGCCCAAAGAAGGGTCTGATCTGGCCCGTGGGATGAATTTGTCAAAAAAACCCCAAAAAACCCCAATAATAATAATAATAATAATAATAATAATAATAATAATTACTCTGAAGATATTAACAGTAAAGGGTGTCAAAATCATTTCAGTTCAGGTTCCACACACAGACCAATTCAATCTCAAGTGGGTCGAACCAGTAAAATTCTATCATCATAACTTTTAAGTAATGACAACTCCATATATGTATCTCTCTTTTGGAGTAAAAAAAGTAAAATGACATGAAAACAGTCTATCCTTTCATAAGAAAAAAAGTGAATAATCTAACCAACTCTGAACCTGAAATGCATAAATAACATTTAGTGCAATTTTAACAACAGTCTGCCTGTTGCTAAATGTTTTGTTCCTTTGTAGATCCACTGTGATCTGTCAGTTGTAATGCACATGTGTAACTGATAAGCTGAGGCATAATATTGTTAAAATTACTTATTTTCCTTCAGAAATTCCAGGTGGTTCATGTTATTCACATTTTTCAAAGGACTGTTTGTAGATGTAAACATTGTCACAATTCAACTTTACTTTATTTCACTCTAAAACATTGAATAAAATTTGGGATTGACATTATTTATAGGTTATTATGTTATTATTTTACTGGTCATATTGGGCTGTATGTGGGCCCTGAAGTAATATGAGATTTGCACAGCTGGTCTAGAGCAGTGATTCTCAAACTTTTTACAGTGGAGTACACCCTGAAATACATGGTTTTTTAACCAAGTACCCCAAACTCTCACTTCAGCATTTTTGGTTGAAAAAATGGGGCAAGATTTTTTCCTGTGCCAAAGGTGTTTGTTTTTATTTTCAAAACTTTGTAAACCAACAACATATATTTAACTTTATGTATTAAAAATAACAAATCTTTATAAGTAAATTTTGTGTATGTAATTTTCTAAACTGAAAAGTGCCCTTTTTCATTGATAAACATTAATTACTTGGTCCTTAATGAATAAATGAACCTTTCATCAACAAAAAAATTATTACTTAATTACTCAAATAATCTAATCTTGAACAATATGAAATAGAAATGTCCTTAAAAAGCTTGGTGAGTTTTTAAAAACAAGAAATGAAATAAGGTCAGGAGTGTCAATTTTATTATATGAATGTATTTATTGTATTTAATATTTCAGCATTAATTCTCATAGTTTGTATTCAGAACATGATGACTTATTTAATTCATTTAATTAAGTACCCCTGGGTGTACACGTACCCCCAGTGGAGAAAGACTGGTCTGGACAGTCCTGGTCAAATATGTATATAAAGAAACGTAGCAAAATGGTGCTTAATTTATATTTTTGTAGTCAAAAACAAGTAAATAGTAAAACATAATAGATATTTGTTGTTCTATCCTTTGGAATAACTCCACTTTGACATGGTGTTGAATGTCCCCCTCTGCCTTAGACGTTGGTGGAACCACTGTACACCTTGATTACCAATCCTCTCTTCCAACAATCACACCCACATTTTCACACTCACACATGCACAATGATCTAATGAGGTTACATGGGACAAGCCTGCGTGAATTAGTTGCTACACTGAAAGGTTGAGGAACACGTGGGTCAAATGTTAATTACAAATTGTCTCAGTTCATAGAGTAGAAAGATTGTAATTAATCCTGGATGGGACAAATTCATAGCATATTATCGTGCTAATGTACCTGTGTGGTCCGCAAACAGTGTCTAACACGTTTCCCAAGAGTATAATTTTAAAAGTTATTCACCATGTATTAGCATTAAAGTCAAAAGGTTGGGAAAAAAAACATGGAAATAAATAAGCCTGTAAAGTTAATTGTGACATCATCTATGACAACATCCAGATTGTGCATGGCCTCGGATTTGTAATATTATGTTAATATTCAGCACTGGAGGCTGTAATATTTCATACAGGTGGTAAAAAATATATAGAAAGATATAAAGAAGATATAGAAGTGAGGCATGCATTTGATTTGTCTAAATAAAGTGATGGTGTATGTAAAAAAAAATAAAAAGAATACTTGATTTGTCAATATAGATGTTATTTTAATTTAAGAATCCTATTTTTGTAGTTTTTTAGCCTTTCCACAATGGATAGGAGGTGTTAGGGTGTGATATTTGCATCCTGACTCCTGTACATTTACAGACCGGCACAATAAATGGCTTTTTTTATGTGGAAAAAATGTGATTTAGTGAAAATTCTATGTGAATTCAATTGACGCCTCTTGTCAGACCATCTCCAATTATCTTTATACGTTCATAAAATGCTATTAGTCCCATAAACACCATGTAAAATTAGGTTTTGGAGAATATAAGGTGTGACTGTAATATACGAGTGCTACAGAAAAAAGATGCTAGGTTTGAGAAGTTAGTTTTGAGCTATTCATGACAGACGCATGACATTTTCTAGAGTTGTTCTAAGGTACAAGATGACCTACAGTTGTATATTTGCCAAATTATAGGTTGTTAAAAACTGTAAGCTTTCCTCAGAGCCATTTCGACCCCACTGAAGCACATCAGGTAAAGTCTACTATTAAGGTAATTATATTAGTGAAAAGAGCATGTCTGCAGTAACAGAAGCTCAAAACATTATGTTATCTGTAAAAAAAATATATTTATTAGGTGATAGATAAAACCAATTATAGTCATTCAGTTTTTTTTCCCCTCTTTTACTTATTCTCACCATCACCAATGTGCTACTTACATCATCTGACAAACAGTAAACATTAATATGGTGTTTAACATCCTTGGACCCACTGTCCACATATGAGGACGAGAAATTCACAGCTTTATACAAAAAAAACCCCAAAAAACAACTGTCCACCACAAATGACATTCCATAAAAATTTTTAAGAATGCATCTGAAAAACTGTTGCATCATGATGTTTCCAATATAAGCAATTATTTAATTGAAAAAAGACAAAACTCAAAAACCTGTGGGGCTCCTGGGTCTGAGGAAGTTAAAATATGAAGGTGGTATCTTTAACATAACTATATCCATTGAAGTGTCAATTAATTATTCGTAATTGAGTAATAAATAAGCATCTCCCCATCTCCAAAGCCCCAGTATCTCCAAAGCTAATGAAAATATGAGGCTACGGTTATACATCCTCACTTTCCTAAAATGACTTTTTTTGGGCTAAACCATCAAATGCTCAATTTCTGGTTAAGGTTTGTTGTGTTTCCTGAAAAATCTGAACAAATTACTTGGGCAGTTACTTTAGGAAGGTGACCGTGTTTTAGTGGGAATAATAACTTTATTTTCTGAAAGTCGGACACAAATGTGACATGACCAGTCTGGACCATTTTCTGAAATTCAAGATTTTGGGTGGAATTACCCAAACGCATTCCAAATAATTTAGCTATTTTGACTTATTTTTCACTAACTCCAACCCATTTTCTGAAATCAAGTGCATAATACAACCTTAAAACAGTCAAATAGTTATAAATAAATGCAATGTCCAAGAGGTATGGTTGAAAAGTACCATGTTCAGTTAAAAAACAGTAATGTTTGCATGTAGAAATATATTTACTGAAATCATTTTTTTGTAAAATCATTGTATTTGCAGAAGCATACCATAATAACATTTGATTTTGCTGACATAAGTGCAGCTGGGTTATAATGGAATGACTTTTCAATAGAGGATATTTGCAAATACAACTCTCTCTACTGCAGGAGTGGAGGATTGTTGTTAGAAAAATGCCTTATATACTGTTGACGACAGCCCAGAGGGTCAATAAATTGAGATACTTAGCAAGAGCAGTGAGCAGGATTGTCTGTTTTACATTTAATGTGTCATCACTGAAAGATCAAACAGCACTAGAAACTATTGAGGATAATATCTTAAAGGTAACAGTAACTTTGGATAATGACTGTCATCTCGATGCTCCATTTATCTTACTATCCTCTCACTGTTTTTTCTTCCTTTTTTTCTTCTTCTGGGCATTTTAACAGCTCACACAAACCAGGAAGTCAAAAATGGCACATTAGAGGCTAAGGTTTTACATCCTCAACCTTCATAAATTAATAATAATTTTTTAACAAAATTACTTTTTTGTCTAAATCATCAAATACTTCATTTTTGGTTAAGGTTTTTTTTTTGTTTTTGTTTCCTAAAAAAATTAATAAATGACTTTGGCAGGTTTTTTTTTTTTCTTTTTATCGGAAGATGACAATATGATGTTTTAGCGGGAATAATAGCATTACTTTGTGGAAGTCTGACACAAATATGACATAACCAGTCTGGACCATTTTCTTAAATTCTGTGATTTTGGGTGGAATTACCCAAACACATTCTAAAATATGTATTTATTTTAACTTATTTTTCACTAGCTCCAACCAAATTGCTGAAATCAAGTGTATAATACAACCTTAAAACTGTCAAATATCTATAAATGAATGTCATTTCCAGAAGGTATGGTCGACAGGAACCATGTGCAGTTAAAAAACAATAATGTTCATGGATGTACAAATGTTTTTAGAAACTATTGAGGATAATATCTTAAAGGTAGCAGTAACTATGGATCATGTCTTTCATCTCAATGCTCTATTTATCTTACTATTCTCCTAGTGTCTTCCTTTTTTTCTCCGCTGGGCATTTTAATGTCTCACACAAACCAGGAAGTCTAAAATGACACATTAAAATTTCGGGGGTCACAAAGTTTGCATGAGCTGTTTCACCAAGTGACCTTTTTTTTCTTAGCGGTTCAACGAAAGAGAAATTGTTCCCTGCCATATCCTGGTGAGGAAATGCCCCAGAGACATCACAGTGTCCACAATACAAGCCTCCTCCTCCTCAAGGTCAACGACACCGCATAAGAGAGCAACTGTTTTTGTCTCCAACAGACGCTGACAAGACCAGAGCTGTGGCACCAGACAGACCCATATGTAACGTATCGCGGAGAAACGCCAAACACGCGCATGGCGTTGATGTAAAACGGCACGAGTTAAGACAAGAGAGCCGCGCCTTGTGGCTGTGTGGCGTTAGTGGAAGTGGACTCATTTACAGTGACCTTCAAAGTTACAGCTTCACAGTGTAAGAGCATAATGACTGTAATTATTACAAGGCAACCATCATTGGAAAAATGACTAATGTGACCATTAGAGCCAAGAACTCAGACAGAGGCAAACCTACACAGGCTGTAACAAAGTCCCACAATGCAACACACATACAGCTAATTAATATATAGCTAAATCAATGAGTACACAAGAAGCAGCTGCATCCAGGCCAGACTTAATTAAAAGGGTTCTCATTTTCAGCGCCGGCCCTCTCAAGGTGACGGTGCATGTTGTGGTTAGATTAAATATTTATTGAGGGGTGTCATTACACTGCCATTATCATTTAGATCAGTTCATTAAACAACAAGATACACCAATGATGAGACAATTACATTTGTTAAATAAAACAGGATGAAAGAGATAAAAATAAGGACGCCGCGGCCGCTCGTTTCCAGACAGATGTGTGTTATGTACACAGACATGAATACACACGTGTTGGGGCTTGTTTTTTGAGGTCAGTGAGCTGGGTCCCAAGGTAATGGCTGAGCAGTAGCTCTGGGCTGGGCTCGGAAAACAATGACTCCATGACCATTAACACTTGATGGGGAAGACCAGGCAGGTAAACAATAAGCAAAAACTTGGAGAAACATTTCAGAAATACAGCAAATATGTCTACAGAGAATATCAACACAAGGTTTCTGAGATATTTCTGTCAGTACTTAATACCTGCACATCATTTAAAGCCCTTACACCTATGTAGTTTAAAGAAAAAATACATACAATCAATATGACGTCCTTAATTTGATATTAATTTTGCGATCATTTTATGAAATTGAATGGAGTTATAATGTGAAAGGATATTTATGAATGTAAAACAAGAAGCAAAACTCAACCCACACAAAAAGTTGAATATTAAATATACATGTTGTTGTTGTTCTTACTATTATAAGAGCAATAATAATAATAATAATGATAATAATGATAATGATGATAATAATAATAATAATTAGTAGTAGTAGTATGTTGTTTTTGTTGTTGCTACTAAATCTTGAAACAAAATACACTGCAACAAGTATTGACATCTTGTCTTTTCCATTTGTCTCCTACCTACATGTCTGTACTACTAAATCAGTGTACCTCATTGTGCTATTTTTAAAAGAATTCTGGGAAATATAGATTATATCGACTAGATGTAATGAAAAGAAAATAAGGCACACCAAAAAGAATATACAGAGAATATAACAATAGAGCAGAAAAACGTAACAACAGAACAGCAACTTTACAATTTGGACAAACTCAGTGTACTTTTAATGGTTTGGTGTCTTATCTAGGAGTTGCAACAGAATGAATACACTCACAGTATATTGTGGCAACAAAAAAAACAAAGAAAGTCCAATTGTTAGAGACAATGTTTGGTTCATCTCTTTTTTTTTTGAGTTTAGGGGATGTTAACCCATGGTCAACATTCACCAATGATAGGTGACACAAATATGCCGTAACGCTCACTGCACCACAGTATAAAACTGAAAAATGGATGAGAAGAAGCATATTCTATCATAGCGTGTGAGTGGTGGAAGGGCAAGATAACAACATTCAGTGCTTCAAATGTTCAATAATTATGATGAACCACGGGTGGGTAGTGCTGCCTGTTTGTATGTTTGTTGGTTTATATTTGAACCATAACTTCACACAAAATAGAAGTAAGATAAACATGGCAGTAATGATAACCCTGACCTGATAAAAATATGGGGTCAAAAAGTCCAAATTAAAGTTCATAAGATCAAAGAACCTGTAAGGTGTACTTTGTTGTGTTCCTGTTGTGATTCAGACTCACATGCTCATTTCAGTTTTACTGCGTGCTTCTGTTTATAGGTTATAAATATATATTGTGTGTCATATTTTATGAAATAGAATTCTATCTAATAAAAAATCTCATATAAAGGCAAATTGAGTTAGATATTCTAAACAGGTACCAAGCGTGGGTCAGCACCTTTTCTGACAGCAGTCGACTTTCATTTCTCCAATTAGATCCTCCTAAATCTCCCTAGCTCGTACATGCTGGACCTTTAAAAGGTATGCTAGGGTGATTTTTCCTGGTGGACAAACACAGATCATTCTGGTTTCTTTTTCAGCCTCTCTGGGGTGCTGGTAGATGTCGCCTTCCCTCTGAGGTGGTGTGTTTGATCTCCTACAGTTATAAATGAAAAGGTGGCATTCACATGCACAGCCTATTCAGTGAAAGGTTTCTTTAGTCAAGGAAGGAATGGAAGGGATGCAGAAAGAAAAAAAAAAAAAGCAATGATCTACGGATGTGTCCAGCGGTAAAAAGAAGCTGAAAGATGTCCTCTTCTGTGTGTGACAAGTGTTTAATGTGAATGATTGCTTAGCCAGGTTCAATGGATCTCCACCAAGGGCTCTATTTTTAGAAAAGTACTTCTAAATGTCCACCAGCTTGATATACATCTCCTACAGAGTCTGGGGAAATGGACCACTTTATCTTGATAAGTACGGCCATTTGATGGAAGTTGCAAAATATAGCACATAGGTGTGTTCGGTGGGCAAAGACAAAATATATGAAAAATTATAGATGTCTTCAATGTGAAACACATCAGTGATATGTACGAAGAAAACATGATTCATTTCTATATAATAAAACATACTGAGGAAATAGGAATTTCAGTAAATATATTTGTGCCAGGCCTTGTGTACTGCATTTGATGGGAATTTATGAATATCAGTTTACACTTTACTATATATATATGTATATATACACACACACACACACACACACACACACACACACACACACACACACACACACACACACACACACACACAC
>JAPQRQ010000019.1:1329177-1346739 GCA_037367365.1 Apogon talboti | reverse complement strand
TACACTCACTGTTCATGCAGAGGTGGACCTTACAGACCCTGTAGACCACATTGGACCTGAGATTGTTGACTCACTATAACTGTTGCTGTCACTGCCTTGTAATGAATGTGGAAATGATCAAAAATAGTCACTTGTCCGATAAAGGGTAAGCCCAAACTGAGTGTTCTTGAGGCCGACTCCATGACTTGAACTTCTTTATTCTTAATCTGCTTATAAATGTTATTTTTACTAACTGTTTATTGTTGAATGTTCCTTTATATGTGTTTCAACTGTGTAATCTTGTCATTGTGTGTTTTGCTTTTGCTGCTTCCTATCTTGGCTATGACTCCCTTATAAAAGAGGTTCTTAATCTCAATGGGATATTTCATGGCTATATAAAGGTTAAATAAAATACAAAAAAAAAAAAAACAAGGAAGATAAGCAGTTCACAGCGAAAATGCAAAGAGGAAAAATATGTTAACAGTCATGTTTACTTCCCATTTCCTTTTAACATCATTAACACTATTGTTCCAGTGTCTAGATTTCAATTGAATATATCACAGACATGAAAAGCCATTTAATGTTGATGTTAATGATGAAATGATTCTCATTTTATAATTGATCGAGTGCTTCTTTTCTTTTGTTGTCAGAATTAAATATACATTAAACTTACAATGACAGGATACCATATGGATGTGCACTATCACAGGAAACCCACTGTAGACAAGAGGGTTTAGCAGTCACAGCTCTGTAGCACATGAGCGCAACTGAGATGCAACACTGCAGCGAGTTAGGCACCTCACCCAAGTACAATGACTGTACACCCCAGATGTTTGACTTGTGTTTTCACTGTTTAGAGATGACCACAACTCATCTAACTGAAGGAATTTACTCCAGGGGTAAAAGTGGGGAATTGTTGACCAACCTATTCATGTTGGTGTGCTCTAAACTAGAATTAATCTAATAAAAGACAGATATAGTGGAGTTATATGTAGTATTTTAATTAAACATGCGGGATTAAAGTTATCTTTTAGACTTTTCAGAAAGAAAGAAGTAGATATCTGATGTTATGCCAAACATGTATTGTATTGTAGAGACATGCAGTGAATTATTAGACTGACATACCACTGTCATTGTATGTAACTACCTGAAGGACTAGTGAGGTACTATATCTTTTTTCTTTTTAATATTTTATTTTTGATTTTTAGAGAAAAAAATACAATTACATACTTACAAAACAAGACCATATCATCAACTCACAATGACAGGACCAAAGACAACAGACATACACATGGACAGAAAAACACACGCACACACAAAAAGTACTATATCTTTAAGTCTGCTTTTCTTTTTCTTTCAGAGTCACATAAAGAAACAAAGTGACAGAAATAGGAGCCTTGCACAGCTTTAATATACAAGAAGGACATCTTCTACAGTGTTACTTCTACACTGGTGAGTTTGAAGGTTATGAATTCATACACTTACATGTTATGTTATGTTATGTTATTTTATTACGTTTGATGTTAAAACTGTAACGGTTTCGACCTGGCCTATTCCAAATGGATCTTTTTTTGTGCAGCTACTGACGAGACCAACTGTTTGGAAGTCTAAGGTGATTTGTTGTTTCGCTGTGGCTGCCTCCTATCTGGAAACAGAGGTAAACTAACAGAGCTATTATGTAAAGGATTAGGTTATGGGTATCAGTATAAGACAACAGCGCTATCTCGACTGACTGTCTGAGTGTGCGTTTGAAGGAGGAACCTGATGATACCATAATACAGATGTGTATAAACAATGAGCTTTACACTTTATTCAGTGTGAATCAGCTGAAGAATAAAGTGTAAAAAAATGAGGTGTGTGAGTAATACAGTGTGTAGATGGGAGATACTGTTTACCTTGATTTGTCTGTGGTTTTAGTAGCCACAGGTGTTACTTTGGTAGGTTTTATTCCCCCGCTGTTGTATTATGAATATCAAATCAAATCAAATCAAATTTTATTTATATAGCACCCAATCAAAACATTAGTTATCTCATGACACTTTACATATAGAGCTGGTCTAAACCAGACTCTCAGTATCAGTACTATAATGCAACCCGCTTAATATTTTACCAAATGTAACTCGTCCATTGCTGAGATAAGAAAAAATTCAGTAAACCTAAAGGCATATACAGTATGTAGTGGTATTCCAAAGTTGTAGCCCAGTTCATGTTAAATACTGCAAATATACATAAAGTTGGAATAATTTTGTTTTCAGACACATTTGTCTTTTTACACATGGGTGCAATGATTACATACTGAGTCCCAATTACAGTTGAACTATCAAGAATAAATCACATTGTTACAATCATTTCATGAGATGAGGTAAAGGTATTTTATTCCAACTACATGCTCAACAGTGTGTTTTACATAATGTGGTCTACTCTGTTGTTGACTTTCTCCTCGAACCCCTGCATGATAAGTATTAATGGGAGATAAAAGAAGAACTGAAACTTTATACATCATTAAACATTCATTTCATCTGTGACATCTACCCAATATATTTCCCTTATCAAACATGTTTCTATTTTAGTACTAATTCATTTAATTCCATCAAATATTCAGATTCCCAACAGCATTCCAAATGAATAGGAGATCAAACACGTGGATACAAACTCACATTAAAAATTAAACAAGGAAATGGGTCCCAAATAATGTAGAATATATAATGTGGCAGTGGGTTGCTTGGTATTCTTGAAAAAGTGGGGTTGCTGTGAGCGCAACATGTTCTTTTCAGTGTTGGGTGTTAGAATCATGGCATAGTAATTCCTCTTCATTTGCACTGCATAAATTACATTTTCACTGTGACAGCCGAGCTCGCCCTGCATGGCAGCCCATAGCCAGTCTAACAATTAATTTAATATCTGAGAACGCAGTTCATTTGTTTGGCTGTGAGGGAATTGAAACCCTAATGAAATGGGTCCTCTCAGAAAGCAGTCGCTGAATTATGCCAGTGTGTTTATGTGTGAATACTGGTTTTTTTTTTTTTGGGACTATAATGGGTTTACCTGAACATTCAGGTGATGGTAATCTGGGTTGAAGATGAAGTAGAGTTGTAATAATGCAATTTATGAGATGTCTCTTTATTGCCATTAGGCAACAACGATGATAAACAAGAGACATTCAACCAATGAGCTGCTTACATAATGATTAATGTTGCCAAGCGGAACAGCAACTATGCACACAAGCAATTGTAAAGGGATTACACGAATCCATCATTCTATATACCAAAAATCCTTTCACTGTCAACAAAATAGATGACAAATCCATGAAGGGGCATTAAGGACAAGAGGTAGAGATTGGCTTGTTTACACTGCCGAGTGGGATCAGGTGTGTCATACTGAAATCAGAGGCATGAGGTGACAGGTTAAAAAAAAAAAAAAGACTGTCATCTAACCAGTTACCTCCCCAGAGGCGGGAATATAAACAGAGCAGGAAGGGCAGTTTCACAGGAGCCAGCGGAGAGGGGGGTGGGGGGTGAAAACACTGAGCCCTTTTGGGTGGAGAATGGGTCCATGATAGTACAGATATTCTATGGAACGGTTATTTTCCTCCTCTGTTAAGAAAAGGAAATGATCTAAAATGTAGAACTACAAACCCTCAGACAAACTTTGGTTCTGTCAAACTTTAAACCGCAGACTTTGCTGATTTCCAGATAATATTGAATGCAGTAGATGAGCAGATGGTGAAGGTCTTTCCACACCAGGGGTACAGAGAATAAAAATACTCAAACAGATATTCTTGTCCACAAATACTTTGCTTCCAAAATATCCATAGTGGGATAAAATGACTAAAGTTGCAACACTATTCAAATATACTTGTGTCTGTTTGTGCCCGTTTGATAGAAATAGGGATGGACTCAAGATCACCAAGAGCAGGAACCAAGGACCAACTCAAACTGATACACCTACACTCAAACTGTTAAATATACAGTATATGTATTCATATGCTGAGGGCTGAATGGAGTCAGACTGGGTTGTGTAGTCTGGACAGTGGCTGCTCCTCAAGCAGACTCACAAATAAGCAGCACTCATAATAATAATGATAATAATAATAATAATAATAATAATAATCATAGATTTTATTTGTAATGCACTTTTCATTCAGAGAATCTCAGAGTGCTACAGAAAAACAAGGACAAATTTAAAAAAAACAAAAAAAAAACAAAAAAAAAATATCAGCACTTATAGGTTTTCTTAAATAGATGCGTTTTCAGTCATGGTGTAAGAACCTTCACGTGGGAAAAAGTTGGCTTGCTTTTTGGAGGGAAGTCAGTGTTATAGTTGTTATGAGCAGTTCCAAAGTGCCTCTCCACATTTCGCTTCGTGGGAATAGCAATGATAGATTTGCTGATGGACAAACACAATCTGAATATGTCATGGTGAAAAACTTCTCCCTGCTGTTTCACATGGATGTGGTACGTTTTTGGTTTCTTACTTGGTCCAGTTCTCCCACTCATTTCTAGAGCCTTTCTTTAGTAGATAGATGTGAATTGGAAGGATATCCAGTTCACTAGACATGAACAACCTCAAATTTCTTAAGAAAAATAAGTGCAATTATGACATTATTACAAGTTACAACTTACAGATCACAGTGGATCTACAAAGGCACTAAACATTTAGTAACAGGCAGAATTTTGTTAAAATTGCACTTACTTCTCTTAAGATATTTCAATTTATTCATATTTTTTTTGTGAAAGGATACCTCTTAAATGTAAACATTTTCATGTAATTTTAGTTTTTGACACTAAAACTAACACAAAACTTTAGAGTTGTCATTATTTACAGGTTATTATGACAGTATTGTACTGGTTTGACTCACTTGCCTCTGTACTAAAATGATTTTGACACCCCTGTCTGTTGATATATGAAGTTTAATTTTTGTGTTTCACACATTCAACCCACGGGCCGGAGTAGACCCATTTGGCGGGTGAATTTTGACCCACAGGTCATATGTTTGACACCCCAGACCTAGGATGTAATCAGAAGTCTGTCTGTCTGGTACATCCTCCTCTCTTCTTCTGGGTCTATGTACAGTGTCCAGGTAAAAGACAGAGTTAATACTGTTGTTAGGGGTATTCTATAGCAAAAGAATAGTCTATATAACCTATGAACTACTAAAAATACTGCTAAAAAAGTAATAACTTGAAGTAGTTGGCCTACACAGATGAGTAAAACTGATCCTGAGATAATATACCTCTTTATCTTGTGTAATGTCATGTCCCTATTTGATCATGTGATGAAACAATACAGTGCAGAAGTCGGTGTTAAATCCGTCATGGCAGTGCATCTTCGAGCCAAGTGAGCGGTCATGCCTTTCTAACATGAAAGTGGCTGCATCAAAAGGCAAGAGAGAAAAGAACAGAGGTAGCAAGCCTCCTTTGGTTCCTTTGTTTATTTTTGTATTTTATTTTCCCCACAAACACAAGCCAGTCCGTGAATGACCTGCCCTCTGAACAATGCAGCGGTTTGACAGGTGGTGTGTCAACAACCTACAGCAGGTAATGTTAGGAAAGTCAGACAGCGATATTATTATTTCAGTAAATAACAATAGCAGTGTGTGGTGTTAAATACAATATTAATTTCTATTGAATTGTCATCACAGTTTTTACATTAGACATCTAAGTATTTATTTGGTTCTTGTAAATTACGGGTAGAATCGGGGGATGCTGTTGCACCGGGATGTCGTAGCCCTGTTATTGACAAGCCACAGGCTCACAGCCAAGCTAAAACACACAGTTTACAAACCGTGTTTAGATGATGAGAATAACAGAGGCAATTACCACTGTCCCTGGGTGTTACATTGTTAGTGTTGCTGCTATGAATAATAAGGTGATATTAAGGTGTTTTTTTGCTGAACTCACAATGAGTGACATCCTGATGTCTGAATCCATTATTATTTTATTAATTCTATCCAGAGATGTAGTTAATGTGCAGTTGGTTTTTTAAATGGGGGGCATATTGTAGAAATAAGGCTGCATAATGTGCACATTTGTAGGGGGTTGGGTATACTGCAGCCACTTTTCAGGACACGGCACCATTCTTTTTTTTTTTTTTTTTTGCGAAATATCACAGCTCCCCACTATCTCGATGTGCACCCTAGGCTTCATTTTACTATATTCTCTTGCCTTTAAATCAAATGGAAGTGCAGCCATGAGGTTATGGCAGAAAAAAATGCCCGTTGTTAAACTCAGCGGTCATTTCGGCAGCACAGTGAAATAGACAGCTTAACTGTGCTCACTGCTGATGGTATTTTTCATGTTTCAGTTCTCTGACCGGGAGAGGTCTGTCCGTGGCTCTGACGGCTCTCTTTTTGACCTCCTTGCTTTTCAGTAGACCTTTTTTTACAGCACACATTTTGACTTGTCATGGCAGAAAATGCTCAGGTGTAATTGGGCTCGTTCACAATGGCTGTGCTGTATATTTGGGGTATCAGTTACAGGGGTTTAACTTCTGCATGCTGGTTGACTGGCACGGCTTTCAAAGGGGCTAAAATGAAACCGATCTATCACTTTCATCTGTTTTTTTTCTGATAAGAAAAGCCAAAATGTCTGCGGTGGAAGAGGGCTATAGAGTAGTCTAACTAGTCACTGGCGTGTACTATAGGCTTCGTCATAATAGCGCGCACCGGGCCCTGTTGTAAACTCACCGTGACAATGAATAATATGGTTTTGAATCACCGTTTTGCTTCGTGATTTCACTTTATTGTGCTCGGTCTGTTTTTATACGATGTAAATTTTCTACAAAGTGTGCACACGCAAACGGTTGGTCGAAGAAATCCCGTCTACATCAAAGTACTGCATGTCGTAAATGTGGGACCTTTTGACCTGTACCTGATATGCTGCAGAGTCACTGTCGCTAAAGACAAAACCCGAACCATAAAAAGCCTGTAAGTTATTGCCACATCTAGAAAATTCCCAACTCTCAAACCCCAAGAAAAAAAACACCACTCTCCTTGCTTCATCATCATCATCATCATCATCATCATCAAGACTGAACCATTTCTCCTTGTGATATATTTAGTGTTTCAAGCACTTGACACGTGTGGTGTTTGTGGCTTTCTTGTTTAAATATCGCTGCATTAACCTTTCGATGAAGATAAACAGTCAAACAAATCCTCGTGGCTCCTCTGGGATTCCCCGTTGTAAACACTTGGCGGCTGTGCGAGAGCCGCCGCAGCCATTATCTTCTCAGTCAGATCTATCTTAACCATCAAGGGACCAGCAGACACTCGCTGTCAGAGGCCAGAGCAAAATTGATCCATTGTAATTGCATCCTGTGTGAAGTTAATGACTTTTTAAGGCAAAGTGGCCGTGGTTGTTTCGTATTCTGACAGAGATATGTAAATGACCTTGACACACACACACACACACACGTGCTAATTTGGCAGGGGGAGACAGATGTCTTCATGTCTTCTTAAATGCGTGTGATGGAAGGGTGGAGCTGAGGTTGGAGAGGTGTATCGCACCGCGCTGTTACTGCGGACCGTGAACAATGTAATCAGCTCAGGGGTCAAAGGTAATTCCAGTGTGGTAGAATTTATCTTATCATCCTCAACTTTGCAGTCACGTTTTCTATTTTCTTCTGTTAACCTTCAATCTTATTTAACGTGTGTTAAATGCCTTTTCTTGGGATTGAAGAAAAGAACCAACATGTGCCTTCACTATCAACACCCTCCTCGTCCACATTAGTTAAGCCCAATATGTAAAAATAACTTGTTCTGCGTGGTGGCAATTTATACAAAACAATGTAATTGACACTGAATCTCCAAGTTCATTAATTAGCTACACAGCAAGGCCACCAGGGAAACAGCTGGGGTTTTTTTCCACACCCCATGGTCATCAACAGTCATTCTAATTTGCAGTCATGTGTAGATTCTTAATGTTTATGAGGAACAGCAGCACTTGATAATCAAAGAATGTTGACAATTAAAATCTTGAGCCACCAATATCTTAAAAAAGCAGCAGCATATTTTATTTTTGATACATATGTGTTTTATATTGTACTAGTACCATAGGCTTTTTTTTCTATTTTGTTTTTGATACTAATGTGTTTTATATTGTACTAGTACCATAGGCTTTTTTTTTTTTTTGATTTTTGATTTTTTCAAAGGACAACAATACAGTTACATATTTACAAAACACGACAATATCATCAATTCACCATGACAGGACCAAAGACAACAGACACACTGACAGAGAGGAAAAAGAAAAAAACAAACAAACAAACAAAAAAAACAAAAACAGACAGACACACTGACAGAGAAAAAAAAAAAAGAAGAGAAACATATGAACCGTATGAGACATGGAGAGACATATGGTGACCTCACACCTCCTGGATCCTACAAGCCCTACTTTAGTACAAAAAGCTTAACCAATCTGATGTGCTGGTAGATTTTCCATATAGTTTAAAATACTATAAGCATTTCGGAAAAGTGTGACTATAAGAGCTACAAGACGGGCAGTATTTAACCATAAGTTACAGGCAATAAATTATCTTCTAAGACTTGATACTGAAGTTAATAGATCTGCAGTTAAGAGGTGTTAATTTACATGTCATTTCATACATGTTGATCTGTGACCAAACGCCGTGAACCAGGGTATTGTTTCCTGAATGTGTGACTAGCATAACTCACTAACAGATGCATCAATCAAGGTTTTCAGCTCCTGATGCTAATTTATTCATGTTGTAACATAATCCCCCAGAGTAAAGTGACTACACATATATAGATGCCCCTCTACTTGTCAATGTCAGAAGGTTGTAATGGAAGTAATGGCACGGATAGCGTTGACATAGGCCTACAAACAGAAACTCTTTATTTTCTCTACTTATAACTGACCAACTTTTCCAACTTGCAGCATACAAATAAGGTATGAGCAACTTTGCTCATCACGAAGCAGGTTTTTAGCATTTAAGTGGCGTTCCAGATTTGCTAGAGGTCGTTTTTGGATGTGTCTGTAAAAATGTCATCAGTCATTATGACACAGTCCATGAAACACAATGCTCCATTTCAGCTGGAGTGTTTCCTTCAGGGAATCACCAGGATCGTTCAAGTTGACTGGTTCCAGCAGACAATAGTAAATTGTTTGCTCTGAGAAATGATACGGTGGGGCTGGGGTGTTCTTCAGGCTGTAGATTGAGGAATGTCGCTAAAATTTAGCATTTTCTGTCTGGGATACGGAACGGGTCTGTTACTCGTACAGGAGGCTGAAGGCTTTATGGGTTTTCATATTCACACTTTGTAGGTTGAAGTCATGGACTGTTTGCAGTTTTATGCAGAACATAGAAGGCCAGATGTAAGCCTTGGAGCCATTAATTTCAAAACTGATAGGTCTTTGAAGAAATAAATAGCCTGATGTTCAACTCTTCAAGCAAATTCCATTTTCGTATAATCACCCTTGCCTTGCTCTCTTCTTAGCACAAATACATTGACTTAGCCCTCTGGAGACTGAAAAATTAAGAAACCACATTTCTAAAGTTCTTTGAGAAGAACGCAAGGTTATTGATTAAAGCAGAAAAGACCAAAGAAAGAACGCAAGGAAGGTTATAGTGCATTAAGTGCAAGTATAATCTAAACTGTGATCATTCAGTCTCCCATCAAGGCAAAGAGCTGCTAATGGACTATGCTTCAGTCAGTTTTCATTCGCAGCAGCAGCATAGCTCATACACTATGGTGCTTTACAGTAAGCACAAGTCTGAAAGCATTAAATAAATTACAAATAAAACAACCTTTCTGGCCTCCATGCAGTAAATACACTACCAAACACACACACCAACACACACCCACAGACATTCCTAAACACCTAAAGCTTGAGAGAAATGACCTGTCTTAATATGCTTTTAAAGATAGGTGCAGGTTATTTAGTTTTAATTCTAGTTGTATTGCGGCATGGGCATAGAGTTAGTATTGAGGGACATATTAAATTAATTTTAACTCCCTATTCTCTTCCTTCCAAATGGGATGTTTGTCAATTTATTTAAGACTAATGTGTATTACATTGCATTTTTTAATGCCAACGATTAAAGATTAACCTCAATATTGTTATATGAAGACAAGACTTAATATAAACCTTATCATCAAACAGAGATAATCAAATTATTGGGCAAAATGATCAATAAACAATGTAATATAACTGAATATCAGTGATTCAGATTATTCTCTATGACAGCGAAGGCATCCCCTTCAATGTATTTTACATTGACTTTGTTTATATGCACATTGGTTTCCTGGATATTGGTGGGTTCCATCTTTTGAATCTGTACATGTAAATATCAATTCCCAGTTTCAGTAACATGTCATGAAACCAAACCACAGACCAAATGTAAAAATAACCAAACTCACCAAACATGCCACTAGTCTTTCCCATCATAGCTATGAAATAACTCGTTTGGAGAACATTCAGCTACGTCAGATAATAATTATATCAGCTGCATGTTAGTCGTTACCTTTTCATCCACAGTGAATCAAGGGACATGATGTAGATGATGTTTAGTGAGAAATGATGTAACAGTAATACAAACATGGTGATGGCAGTGAAAGCATCTCACTTGTAGAGCGACGGGGATGCCGAATGTTGTCCAACTGCTTTTTGACACCTGGTTGAACTCCAAAAAGTGGTTACAAGGTCAAAACTCGGTAAAAAAACTGTAAAAAAAAAATAAAGGAAAATCACCACAATACTGCAAACAACAGTAAAAACAAAAAAACACAAGGAAAATAGAGTACAAAAAGCCCAAACTGTCAATTTTTATAGCAGGTCGGTCTGACACACTGCTCTGTGTTTAACCCCCCCATTAAACAGGTGGCAGGGGGTGCATTGAGCATGCTCAGATGTCACTGGAGAGAACAAGGTCCATTCTATTAGTATGTTTTGAAACTTTTCCTTTTGAGCAAACGGTTGAATTTTTATAAATATTTAAAATAAATCATACATTCAAAACGCTCACCGACGGCACGTCAGGGGTTAAAGGGTTAAGTTGTAGTGTTAGAAAAATATGCTTTCAATGGAAAATACTCAAAGTACTAATATCTCCAATTTGTACTTGAGTACAAGTGAGGAAAAGTACAACGTTACATCATTTGACATTAATACTCAATGGATGCCATCCTCACATAATGCTTATCTATATTTATCTCTTTTGTCCCAGATATTTTTGCGATTGCACCTGTGCTCTGGTTGATGGCACGTTACTTTACCTCCTGGTTAAAATGTATGCTAGCCAATGTTAGCATTCTCCCAGGTCTTAGTGTTACATTAGTGCCATCTCAGCTCTTCCAGGTCGAGTCTGTGCCAAGGTCACTTGGCCTGAGTTGCAGTTGACAGCTCCCAGTCAGCCAAGCCAGATGGTCCCCTCTGCACACATTACCTTGTGCTGATACCACTCTGAAGGTGAGGACATCACAAGTGACATTCAGAAGCCAAGTATCCAGAGTTTGAACTGACAGCGACAGGCCTGGCATACCAAACAAATTAATGATGGAAATGGAAAAGGACAGTTTTCTAGGCTTAGCATTTTTCCTCTGTGAAGCCCTGAATTATCTATTCTGTTGATTGATGCTTCACTAAATGACCATTTGAAATAATTCTTGACATAATTCTCACTTACATCTGTTGTAAGTTAGAGGCTAATTGAGCTACTTTATGTCTCACTGCCATAACGATTGATTTTAGCGGTCATTTTTAATCTCACAGTGCAGTGTGTTTTTCAACGAAATAACACTTAGAAAAGCACAGCCAAATGTAACAACAACCTTACTACCGGAACATTTTTACTCACAGAATAATGGATGGAGCAGTCACCATGACTTTCAATGGCTGACATTTGGCTGAGTCACTAATATGAGTAATATATTTCCACCAATGTGCTCAACAGCTAAGCCTTGAATATAAGTGATAAATACAAGTTATTTGTCTCTCATTCAAAGACAGCCTTGCCTCCAAATTACTGTGTTCAGGCTGTAAAGCTAAACACACTTAAAGACTGCAAGGCCAGTTATTCATGTAATATGGACAGAATGACGGTCAGCGTTTTACAGTCAACACATGAAACCATGTGCACAGATTCTTGTCTTAAGTCTTCAGAATGAAGACGGTTGTAAACATCTTGAATATTTGCAAATGGCAGTAATGGTCAATGAAGTGACTGCTTACTGAGAGATGAACACAAGGCAAGGAAAGTCTGTGGTGTGAAAATAGAGTAGAGCAGAATACAATATAATACAATAGACTTTATTGTCAAGTACAACATAATTTAATATCGAAGCTACCAACAAGGAAGTGGCAAAGTGATAAAAAAAAAAAAATATTAAAAATGCTGGTTAACAAAGAATGTTGCTTTTTTGGTGTTTTGTTCTTTAGCTTAGTTAGCTAAATGTGTTTCCAAAGGACGTAATAGGGGTCCGAGATCGCACCATATGGATACCAGAATACTCCATTTGTTGAGTGTTATTTTTGAAGTTGTTGTATCAAACATGATGACAGATTGCTCATCTTGGTACAGATTGTTTAGCCATTACTGACAAGTTATCAAGTGTGTTGTGGATTGATGTTCCCATTGTGCTCCAGCTGGTGGAAGCAGTTCTTCTTTAGCTAGTCATTAAATATATGCTCAGTAAACCACCACATAGCTATTATGAAGAAAAACTGCAGATTTTTCGCTTCTACTCTGGGACCAGTTTACAGATTAGTAGATTAATCTTGTTTTTGTTTTTTTTTTTCTTGGTCTTGCTAAGATCATTACATTCCTTGATATGTTTACCACTCCTCACGCTTTGACATTTTCTGACATAAAGTAGGAGATAAACTCTACTCAAACGGCAGTGTCTTTAATTGAATCTGTAAAAAACAAGGAAATGGTAATGGGGTGTATGAAAGAAATGCATCTAGGGGTGTCCTCTAAGGTCTCAGCTCATTATGTCTTGATCTCATAAAAGCTATGCGGTGGCGTATTCAGGAGCTAACCCGAGAGTGCACTCTGTTTAAATGACCATTCTCTATGTCTACCCTGTCTTTCTCTCGCTGCTTTGGTCAAAGAAAGAAACGATGAGATGTGCTTTTGAAAGTCCCATAATTACTATGGAGTAATCAACCCATTTAACATTCGTCTTTCCCTTTGTCCGGCATGTACAAAAGCTTAAGGATGGCTAATTGGGCAAGAGGGCTTACCCAAATGGCGTAGACTAAGGGAGAAAAGTGGCTTTCAACTCAGGGAGAGAGATATGAAGAGCTTACGTCTTGTACTGAATAATTTTCTGATAACATTGAGACCATTCTTTTAGTTTTTGGAGAAAGGAAAACCTGGCTTAGTACAGCTTGCAGTCACTCTTGTGCTTTGTGAGGAAAGACTGCCTGCAGCTCAAGATAAAATGACGGGAGGTGACAAATTCATAACGGCTTTGTGTTCGTACAATTCAGAGGGATTCTGCGGTTGGCCGGGAATAAGGTGACACAGCTGACAGGGATTTCATCTGGCTGAACTTGCCACACACGGCGGAGAAGCGACAGTCCTCAACAAGCTGCATCTTGGAAAGTCAAACTGTGGATTTATTTTTTTGTGCAGACTCAAACAAAGATAAGCTGTTAACCGCTGTGAAGGCATTTGAATTATTGACAAAAATTATTGTGAAAAAAATAAAAAATCTGGATGAAAAGTTCAGTTTGTCAGTGTCTGTACAGGTCAACAAGACTTCACACAGTATGGAATAAGACAAGCACATGAACCCACAGAGACCTAAAGAGACACCGGTGACCACAAATACCTACTGTCAATACATTTAAATAATTCAGATAAAAAGCAGGTTCTGAGCAGCAGCATATCTGACCTATTTGGATGTTCAGAGGCTCCGTAGTGAATGTGGAAACACCGCCATGATGCAACACTGATTGGTCTATAGCCCCTTATACACAGCGCTTCCGTTACAGGAGTATTCCACCTTTATTCCGGAACGACGTCTGTGTAAATGAAATGGTGGATCATTTGGTCCCACCTCTGTCACGCCTCTGTAACGCCTCTGGAGGTAGTAACAGAGTCATGATAAAGGTGGAGTCATGATTCTGGAACGCTGTGTAAAAGGAACACCTCTCGTTCTACAACCATGGTGTGACATTTGGATCACATCTTGTGTGTGGGATTTAAAGTGAGCGTGGGTCGTGTACAGTAAACAAACATATCAGCGCGACCTGAAAGATGTGGAACTGGGGAGAGGCCCAGATCCACAGCTGTTGTCACTGTGGGCGGAGGACTCTATCATGCTAACATTAGTGGAACGGTGAAAGACTCTGGAGTTGTTTTAGAGCTAACACCGCTATGTTCTGTATTTCCAACATGCAAGTTATACATCCCACTATGTGCTGCGCTGCGTCACCGCCCCTTTGATGCCAGGACACAGGTCCGCTGTGTAGACGTCCAGCCTGTCTCACCTCTGTTACTCCAGCTTGGCTGTGGAAATCAGTCAGTGGTGGAAAAAAGGGCAGATCACCATCTGACCTTCTTTCCGGGATCTCTGTGTAAATGTGGCTAATAAAACATTAGTGGTTATAGATGCTTGTTTTTACATTCAATTAAAGAAAATGAATGTATAAAATAATATTTTTTTGCTGAAAATGTCACCTTTATCCCATTTTGTCAGTTGATATATTAACTTTTTAATTTACTTTAGGAACATTGACATGATCAGTAAATTAAACATAAAAAAATACATGATTTTTACTGAGAAATGAAAATGTCAGATAATAATATTACAGGAAATGTTAATAAATAATGTAGGAAAGGTTATGTGTGGATAAATATTCAGTTGAAAGTCACTACAACAATGGTTCTGTGTGTTTAAGGGTTAATAAATGGTTAACGAACAAGAGCGAATGAGCTAATTTGCATTTAATTGAGCTTGAAACTGAATTGAACTGACTTCTGTGTATGACTACTGTGATAAAACATGTCAGTGTTGCTGTCAATATTGAGAAAACTGGGAGAAATGTCAGAATATAAATGTAAAAATAGCCACTTCCTGTTTCAAAGTCATCCCGAATGTTGCCAGGCCGACGCTGATGTTGAGTCAGCCGCCCTCATATTTGACTCCGTTCAGTGGGAGTGGAAGAAACCACACTCCTTTTTTTCCACTAGGGCAAACTGAAGGCATTATATTGCTCTATTCAAAGCCATAGTTTCCTTTTGCACCAACTGCAATTTTATAGAACCATGGCCTCCATTAGATACTTTATTTCTGTTCCCTTTCAGAATTCAGAAAAAGTAAAGCAGTGAAAATACTCTGATATTCAGTTCTGTAGGTAGGCCTTTTTTTCCGGTGTCAAAGCAGTACAAAACACCCAAAGTAACCCTTTCACTGTTCCGTATGATTCTGTGTAAGTGTTTTGTGATTCACCACCCTGCAGATGTCCCTGAACAGCTCCAGTGTCGCATATCTATTCTCACTCCTTACACCTCGCTCGGTTTCTTCCTGACTTTTTTTTTTTTTTTTTTTTTTTTTTTACCAGTGGGGTTTAAATTAAAAAGGACCTTGAGGGTAAAAGTCTAAAATAAAACAATTGTTAATCACTACGACTCACTTCAGACCAAAACCAAAATGTTTTTTTTTTCTTCTTTTTTTAATCAGTTGGGAGTTAATTCACTTACTCAAGCTTTACTGTTGAAATTAATTAAAATACAGCTTACTAAACTGAATTAGCAAAAAAAGAAAGGGATTCAACGTGAAAATCACTATAATTAATTCCAATATTTAACTCAAAACCTCCCCAAAAAAGATTCATTTTACCTTAAACACAAAAAGAGTAACTGGCAGGCACGAGCCGCTATCGTCTGCTGATTAATTCACTGAGGGGGAAAGGGAAAAATATTCTTGTGAAGTGAAAATTTGAGAGGGTTTGTATTCAGAATGTCGAGCTTTAAATTAAAAACCAGAAAAAAAGCTCTATAGCAGAAATTGCTGCGCTCACCTCTTGGCTTTTCAAACTCACTAGAATGCTTTTCAGAATATGCCAGGTGTGCCGAGCCTTATTAGTGTGACTACTTTTAAGCGTTTCTGCCGTCAGTCACTGTACCTGCCAGCATCACTTTTGATGATACCAACAAAAAGAAACATTTCCACCTGCCAGCGATTGTGCAACTCCCCGGAATATGTGCTTTGAAGACTTAAAAAAAAAAAAAAGAAGTAAAAGACAGATAGAAAGAGGAGGAAAAAAATTAAAATCCTCCTACCCTCACATCCCTATCTCCTCCAGCATCCCCCAACCCCAGGACACTCCCACCCACAAGCACATGCATTTCATCACAGTTCTCTGTTCGCGCAGAATGATTCATCATAGAGGGGATTTAGGGGTAGGAGGTGATGGTGGGGGAACGCTGAACATCCATCTTCGGCAACAAACTCAGAGTCACCTTTTTCTAAATGCACCTCATCATCAGTTCTCATGTATAAGTGGGAGACGCTGTTGCATACAGCTGCAAGTAAAACCATCTCTCTGCTCATCTGTCCTGCACGAGGACAGGCGAACTTTCCGAGCAATTCCTCTTGGGAGTGGACTGACAGTGCAGCAAGCACATAAAATATAACTATAAATAGAATTCAACAATGGCTTTATCTGATGCATGTGCCTGTGGTGGGGAAAGTTGCCTGGATTACAATTTTTTTTTTCCAAACGGGCATTAAAAGATGATCTAATTACCCGTTGAATTTTAAATACAAATATATGCAAGCGTGCAATTCCATTATGCCTAATTTATTTTCAGCAAATGTAGTTATGTGCGGTTCTCTTTCAGTTAAACACGTTTAACAGATTGGCTTTTAATTGTCTTCATTGCGGTTCTAATGCGTTTTTAATGGGCCGCTCCGTATATGTTCATGTATGATTGGTAAATAATTACAACGCTTTAGAATTAGAAACAAGTGAATTCCTCATATTGTCAAAACAGACAAGTACATTTAAGATACTGGAGTTGTGATTTTTTTTTTTTTTATATTTAACCTTTATTTAACCAGGGAAAATCTCAGTGAGATTGAAGATCTGTTTTTCAAGAGTGTCCTGGTCAAGACAGCAGTAGCAGAAGTAACAGAAAATAGAAATCACAGCAATACAGCCACACTAAAAATAAATATAAAACACAATAAAAGTTGGTTTTAAAACCATATGTAAAAGACTAAACTCATAACATACATATAAAACACCATCAATAATTTAAAAGGTACTAAAAGTGTAACAACGATGTTCCTTAACCCATTAGTACCCAGTGTGACTTTTATGTCAGTTCCCAAATGACTTTTTCCCTCTATTTAACCTTTCAAAAGTGATTTATCACCATTTATTATCATATCATCCATTGAATTTAGCATTTTTTCCAGTGAAAATTATGTATGTTCCTAAGTTTAATTGACTGATCATATAGATGTTCATAAAAGCTCAGAGTACAGTCATAGGTTATTGTATCAAAACAGAAAAAAAATGAAGAAAAAGTTACTTTTTCAGTCAAATCTCTCATTAACTGAACATAAACCCAGTGTGTCCATCCACTGTCATTGATCCAACTCCATGG
>JAPQRQ010000019.1:1307594-1328949 GCA_037367365.1 Apogon talboti | reverse complement strand
CTGTCTGATGTTTTTATTTATTTAACCTTTATTTATCCATAAAATCCCATTGAGATCGAGATCTTTAGTACAAGGGTGGTCTGGCCAAGAGGTCAAGCAGCACACACCATTGTGAAAAAAACAGGTAATTTTAGGAATGTCACAAAATAATAACTACAGTTTGACAAAATTATTAATTGCAGTGCAGTTTAGATCACAAACAATTTTTTAAGTGCAAGATCTGGTCAAGGTCAGCAAACAAATTAAAAACATAGGCAGTGTCCAAGGGAGGCCTGTTCTGTGAATTTTAATACAAGCAAATGAAAATGACTATTTAATAATTCATAGAAATAGAGTTTTAGAAGAGAAACAATGATTTTTACAGAGCAGTAATGTGGCCACCAGGGACTTTGTTTTGCATTTTGGCTTCTCTTAAACCATATGCCTTCAATGCCATGTGTCATCATTTTATCTTCTGTACTGTGATATAGTGGACAACTTGACAGGAAATCTAGCAGGTTGGGACAATTCAGATATTTTTGTTGAAATATGGCGAACAGCTTTAAAAACTTAGAGCCCTCATTCACTCATACATTTATGTCAAAACTACTTTTTCTCCAGATGAATTACCTTGTGTCTTGAAGTGGGAGACACATGCAAACAGCTTGTGGTTTGCATGCATGTGTTGTGCCTTCTTGTAGTGGGTTAAACACATAGACTGTCTATTATTAGTGGATGGAGGAAGTATCCATTGGTTTCTGAACTGCCATTTTGAAGGTAGTACATTGCCATGTTAGTTTTGTGGACCCAGAAGTGACCATATTTGGACAAATGGGGTCTGAGGGGTCAGAGATGAGCTAATGCTAAAAGCTAACACATTCATTTTCTAGTCCTATTAGCAGATCCTGACAACCACAACTGTAGTCTTACTGTCAGGAATTATTATTATTTTGGTATTTTTATTAATATATCAGAAAAGAAAGCATACAGACCTATAAACAGACAAATAACAGACATTGGAGTGTCCTATTTGATCTGCTATCTAATCACTTATTACAGGAACTAAATAAAAAGGATGAGACTGGAATGAGTCCTAAGAAGAATTTACTTGACTTGGTTGTTTTTTAGAGAGGCGTTCAATAAAAATTCCACGTGAGACAGAGCTTTTTTGGAGCCTTAGAACTTTAAGGTACTTCTGCATTGGCTTCTACTAGACATCCTTGTCCCCACGGTGAAACGGCACTGTACTGCACAACAAATGTAGTCTGGCATCAACAAAATGAGATGCAGTTTTACACAGAAGCAGATGTTAGCTCAAAACCTTCATCTAGTCAGTAATCTCATCAGACTGGGAGTAAAGTCTGTCAGAGCTGAGGATGCTTCGACATTCTTAAGGCCACACACACATTCCAGGCTCGGAGAAGACAAAATGTCTACAGGCAGCTGGATGTTGGCACCAATTAGGAGGGCTGTAACCTACTGAAAAGAACAGTCCAAAGGTCTCTCAGATAGATAGATAGATAGATAGATAGTTTTATTTGTCATCTGTGAACATTCAGGTACATACTGTATGAATTATTATGCAGAGGTCTCTAAAAGTGCAGCATCTACTTTCTGATTTTTACGTAGCCTGTTTGGATTTGTGCAGTTTTTGCCCTCACCAAATTCTTAATTTTTTCCTCTAAAATAATTCAATTTGTCACTTTGTCCCAACTGTACTAATAACATATTTCTCCTGTGGGGTTTTTCTTGCAAAAGTTGCAAAATGAACTGGAACATGCTGTTTAACTTGAAAAATTGTACCTAACAGTAAAACAATTAAAAGTTTGTCTTTCTACTTTTTATGTCGCAAACATTTCAGAAACCAATAGTTTTGGCCAGAATAGTTTAACCACAGTCCATGTTCAGGTAAGTTTTAAAAGTCTATTCTTAAAGCTGATGTGATCTGACCACAAATGCAGGCCTTTGTAATGTTTTGTGCTGAAACTGTAAGTCCCAAAACAAAGTGTAAAAGATTGTGACCTTATCAGACATACCACTTTGTCTAATATGTGTTCAGGGTTTTTGACAAGCAACCTTTTGTGGATCAGCCCATTCTGCCATTTAGAGAATTTATTAGCTTAAAAATTTCAAATATATTTTAATCCACCCCTTTTCACCGCGCTTATTCATATTCAGCAGACTACATGACCAGGCTTTGCAAATATAGAGCCCCAGAAATTAAAATGCCATCTTGCTGTGATGAACAAGCAGGTATTCTAGTTCTTGAATAGATTTTTCTGTTCACCGACTGGAATTCAGCTGTAAATATGAGTCACCTTTGCTGACAGTAATGAATGTCTATATAAAGAGATAAAAAACACTCCTAAATAGTCAGGGACAATGATATGTCCTTGTTGGACATTGAAATTAATGTCACCCTGCAGCACATTGTATTAGATTCTAGACATTTCTTATGATACAATTGCACTATGATACTTTTTGTAGCCTTCTATTTGTGTGTCATTAATGCAATGTGCCGTTTTAACCCTTAAAGACCCAAACATCCATCAGCAACCAAAATCATTCACTGATATAAAATGTTAAATACCTGTTAATCCACTAACTCTATCGATCCACGTAAATAATTGGTGTAAAATACAGTTTGTCATCTTTTCATGGTCATCAGATATGACCCATTTGATATTCACAGGCTCCGTAGTTACCATGGAAACAACGCCATCTTCTACAACATTGATTCACCAGTAAAACCCATGGAGTTGGATCAATGACAGTGGATGGAGATGCTTATTTTATTATATATTTTGCACAATAATGTATCTTTTCCTTCAGTTTTCTGTGTTTTGGATATAATAATCCTCAACTTTAATTTGAGCTTTAATGAACATCTACATAATTAGTACATTAAATGTAGGGAAATGCCTGATTTCACTTAAAAATGCAACATGCTGAGCCTAATATTAGAGTAAATGGTGATAAGTCAGTTAAGAAAGGTTAAAAATAGAAAGAAAAAAATAATAATTTGGGAACTACCACAAAAGCAGCACTGGGTCTTTATGAGTTAATATTTGAGTTGACAAACAATAAATCAGATGACAGAAACCTCATATGAGTGTCTCATTTTACAAAGACAGTGACTGTGTTTCTGAGTATATACACTGTGGGGTTATGGACGATCTATGACAGAAGACTAACTTGGTTGTGTCTCCAAAAGGCGATCCTATGTTGCACTGTTAAAGAGGTCCAAAGATGGCCATTCTTGCCACTAAAGATATCCTGTGACAAAATTCTTAATCAGTGGATCAAGTAGGGGAACTCCACACATTTACATTGATCGTTCCAACCCTCTCAGCCTCTTGGTGTTGGCGGTGCCTCATCACCCACTAGGAAAAGCATGGCCTGGTATTCAACATCCTGTCACCATGTCGCCTCCAGGCACCTGTTTCCCCTGTCGTATCCTGCTGCTACTGCTGCCCATCTGAATGACTAAGTGCCTGATGCTGCTTCTCTATGTATATCCACAGCTAATGCAGCCAGCACCATCTACTGGGTCCTTATATCCTTAATGCTTTGTGGGAAGCTTAGCTGATTGTCGCTGATCAGTGACAGGGAACTGAAGTTTATTTGTGGTGGCTGTGAAGTGAATGTGACTTTGTTTTATTGCAGTTTTTGGTGAAACATTGCATAGCCGAGTAGCAATCAACCAGTATTGGTGATTCCAAAGGGCACTTGAATGAATATATTATGTTTTAGTATATAAATGATAAAAGCTGCAACACTTGTTTTATCATTACTGTGCAAAAATGTCTGAATATTGTAATTTTTTGTAATTAATATTGTAATAAAGCCTGTATCATTAGGCTTTAAGACCAGGCATGGGAGTCAAAGGGTTAAATAATTAATTTGGAGCTGTAATTCCATTCTGTCTATGAACTGACTCAATGTCTGGACATAGAAGCGTGACAAAGTGTCTTTGCTCTTCCATAACAGCACAAAACAACATCAATGCATTGGGTTTTATGTTTATTCCTTTCATTTGGACCAAGAGGGGAGAGCTGCAGAAACAAGTTGTGCATTTTTTCCCCTCTTCATTTTGCCTCTAAATCACTGGAATATCAGTATTTTCAAAATCAGTAAAGACTTCAGCCTTTTTTCAGCTGCATCCTCCATGTAATAATTGAATTGAATTATCAGTCAGTTGGGTTTTCCACTGTTGTGACTCCCTCGGCTATTTTGTGAGATTTTTGTTCAATATCAAATACTTTGCAAATGTATGGTCAAGAGGTTTCATTCTTGCTTACTAACCCCCATTTTGTCCCTCCATTAGAATTATCCTGCAGTCTATTTGTGCATCAGCCTCTAGGGAGAGATAGATTGTGATAATGAATCATGACTCGGTATTCCTCATTCTATTTAATGAACAAATTAATGAATCGGTCTCATCCACTTAAATGGTCATTTTCCTTTATATCCAGTCAACTAGCGTTATTTTGTCATTTGTTTTGTCTAGTTGCATTCAGCCTGCTGTTCGTTCTCTGCTTCCAGGTGACATGACATCAAATAAAAATGACATGCTTGCGAACACAAAGTATTTACTTTGAATCAAATCACTAAATCGCGCTGTGTCAGGTGTTTGCCTGGTTGCACTCAGTGAGAGGCTGATTTTCCTGCATGTAGATGGAAGGGTCACATATGCTTGTACATACAGTATATGTATGTATGCATGCTATGGGAATACGCCATGCTTGTTGCTCCACATATCCTCATTAATCATACTGTATATTTCAGTTCTTTACCAGATTTCATAGCAGGTGATTCTGCTCATCTGCTCACACTGGAAGCACGTGTTTGGGGATTTTGTGACATCAGCGACTGTCCTTGTCATGCTCGACCAGATGTTCAGGGTATCACTGCAGCAGAGTCACCGCCACATTAAACATATGTGTTATTCCTATAAATGCTTAAATCTGACCTACAGTAAGTATCTGCTTAAAATTGAGCTTAATGGCAATTTAAGTGCGCACGAAACTCAGAGCTGGTGTATTTTTCTCCAGTTGATTGCATCCAACCCATTTCTTAGCCAACGCTGGATCTTTCATTCACACAATAATCATCCTTATTTTTAGAGCACTTTTCAAAGAACATGCCAAGCGCTTTACAAAGAATTTGATACAATGAGAAACTCACCAGACAATTCTATGAAGGACTCACCTCTTCATCTTCTCCACTTTCTTCCTAAGTTATGATAAAAATTGGTCTTCATTTGTTCATACTTTATAAACTTTACTCATTCCAACTCATGCATCTCTGGCTCTGCCACTTTAAACAGACGATCTTTAGCTTCGAGTCATTGTTTACCACTAAAGGCACAAATGAATGACAAGCTGATGCACATAGAGGCTACGTTTCAGCGGGCATTACCACCACACACTTTTCAGCGCCTTGTAATAAATAATGAGATCGCTGAAATCATCAAGACAACAAGACATCAACATAATGGACTTAACAAAACGGAGGACTGTCCTAGCTTGGAGGCTATTTTTTTCTCAACAGGATTTTTTTCCTCCCTTTATAATAAACTGCACCATATGCATAAGAAACACCCATAAGACCATGCACTAAATTACATCCTCGTAGTGGCAATATAAATAATTTGGTTATTGCTGCTGAGCCGCGGTGTATTGGCATCGAAGACAGCAGACCTACCTGTGCGTCTGAAACGGGGGGGAAAAAGGAAGAAATAAACACATGGAAATGGAGCTTAATTAGACCTTTCCCAGATAAGGACTTGATATATATTGAGTAAGCACAGGTCTTCCAATAAATTCTGTGCTGTTCCAAATGAGAAAGCAGGAAACAGAAGCGCATCTGATAGAGTCAATCAAGTGCAATTAATCTCCGTTTTGGGTGAAGGTATGGGCTGGTTGTAAAGTGCCTCACACCCCTGGCATCATTACACACTTGGATGCCCACGGCCTTTTAAGAGGTGTGCCACGGTGGTCTATTTGTGCACCAGACCATGAAGTGTACAAGCAAGGCCAGGGACACTACCCTTGCTGTGTGTCACAACACTGTAGCCTCATCAAGGTAACCTGCAGTGAGGCAATCTGTGAATGGAGATTATCAGTGCTCTAATCTAAATACCACTTCCTTTACGTTGTATTTATTTATTTTTTTTATTATTCCGCTTATTCATTATTTATCAATGCTTATGCACCTGCATACACGTTGAAACATTCCGGGATCAAAACAATGGGTCCACACGTTCATATATAATTCGCAGCGAGATAAAAAAAAAAGAATAATATATTTTACAATACATTGCATTTTACATTCCAAGTAGTTCCTTTTTGCCTGATAACAACTTTGCAGACTCTTAAGTAAGCAAAGTTTATTTGGTATAACACTTTTCAGGGACCAAGGTCACAAACTGCTTCACAAAGATAAAAAAAAAAACAAAACAAAAAACAATGACAAGCAAATTGTAAAAATAAATCAAATAAATCCAGAAAAAAACCCGCCAGTTGTCCGTTTCCCTGCAGTTGGTGCTACTGATTTGTGTAACCGACTATTCCCACAGTAACAAAGGTCTTGACTCTCTAAATCCTCCGGTAATGCCAGTTGGTGGTTATTTATTTTATTTAACTTTGGCCATTCTAAATTAGTCTGAGACTCTCCTTTGTTAAAAAAGTGAAAACCCCAGTGTCTGAGCCTTTTTTATTGATCTGCTCCTTAATTTAAGAAGTCCGTCCTTGCCCCGTGCCCTACCTTTCCAACAAGTTTTAACATAAAATCGGTGCTGTAGTCTTTGCATAATCCCACCGACAAACATACAAACAGGAATAATCACATGACCACTGTGCTTGAGTTAATAACAAAATCTAGACAACAGATTTCTTGCCAATGTTAAACCAGCTTCCTAGTGCAGTCTCCAAGGATTTTAGTGCAATTCCTTACAATCTGAACTGTTTTAGAATATCATTTGTGTTTGCCAACTTAGTGATGGTATCAAGGGGCAAGGACTTTGGCTGCAAAATGAAGCTAATGCAGAAGGAACTTAAAGTTGTAATAATGCTGACAGTTGCTGGGGTTGTTTCCAAATATCTCTGGGTCCCATAGACTTGCACTGAACTTGTCTGAAAAAAAAAACAAAAAACACAACCCTAAGTCTACTTTTCTTAATCTCCAGGAGTCATTGATGTCTCGTTCGTTTTATTTGGAACTGCTGATAAGTGATCTTGTGTTCTTCCTTAAATTCAACAAGATCTCAAGGTGAATAGAAGGCGTTGATATCTTGCTGTGTCAGGCTTTGATTGACAGGTCTTTTTGACAGCTCGCTCGTCTGCCAATTCAGACTTTCTGGACTTTCTGTTTACTTAATACAACATATCATTTCCTACCAGACAGCTCAGCTTTAGTTGTGGTCAATAACTTCCACTATTGACTGTAAAAGTACTTTGTTATGCAGTGCTTGATGAATCGAATGGCTTTATTGAGTCACTTGGCTAACACACCTCCAACCTCTTCAGCTCCTGCATTTCTGTCTATTTTGTCCAAATATGGTCACTTCTGGCTACAAAAAAAAAAAAAAAACAACAAAAACCTCCTATCTTCATAGGGTGCTAGCACAGGTCTGGAAAGTCTTTAAAAGTATGGAATTTTGAAACGCTGTTTTGCAGACCTTGAAAAGTCTGGAATTGTGTGTGAAAGTCTTTATAAAGTATGGAAAAAGTTTCTCTCATAGTTGAATATTAGAGTATGCTCAAAGGCACGTAATCTTGTAACATCAGAAATTAAGAAGAAAACTTATAAAAAACCTGATCTGATTTAACCAACTGGTAGGTCCTGGAATGATTCTAGTGAAACTAGTTTGTGTGATGTCCATGCACTTTTGTGATTTTCATATATTTTATGAGTGTTTATGTCAGTAAAACATAATTTACTGCAAATTATGCATTCATTCACATATTTATTGAAATGAACTTTTCTACTACACACAACAGGCACAATCTCAACCAAAAAAGCAGGCACGCAAGTATAAAAGTACAGAAAGTCAAGGTCTTGGGGAAAAAAATAACAGTTTGGATAAAGTCTGAATTTTTTATTTGGATAAAGAGCAAACACCCTGGTTCAAAATGTTCCGAAACCAATGTGTGATGCTATGGTTTGTTTGTGCTTCAGTACTGCACAGTCTATGGTTGGTATTCAGCAAATACCGTAAATGTGTGAATACAAACAAAAACCCAATGACAAGAGCAGCTCAAGACAAAAGTATTCTGTCGTTACAATAACATACGAAGGTTTCAGGAGCTTCAAAAATGTCTTCAAGTGTATCTGCGAAACCACTGAAACACTGATGGCTCACTGTTCTCTTCAACAGCAAGTGTTGAAGATTTTAATGCATTTCCACTTTCTTAGAGAGGTGGATTTAGTCAAATAGACTTTCTCTCTGCAGCTGTTAAAGAATGGGGCTATTCACAATAACGCCTCGCCTTTCATTGTATTGCACTTTAATACATGTGAGTCTTTACTGGAGAGCCGGAATACTATTTTGTTCAGGAATACGTCAAGCATTCATATGTCACAGCTAAACAATTCATAGTCTTATACTTTAATTAATTCCCTGATGTTATTAGGCGGTCCAGTGCATTCAGCTAAGCAAACATCCAAAAAGTCACCATGGTACATTTATAGTTATTAGATTCTTGCATGGACCAGAGAAAAAGCCTTCTCCTTTTTGTAATGTAATGTATATTAATCTGTTCATCCATAAAATCAGATCAAGGATTATGACAAACGCTGAATCCAATACTTTTCATGAGACATTAACCTCATATGTACTTATCGCAAATGGTGTTTGTATCATCAGCACAATGATAACAAACAAAACCACCGGGGAGGCTGAGAGAAAAGCACAGATTAGACTTTCTCCTTTCTGCTTTGCAACGCAGAGCTCCCTTCCTCCTTCTCCTCTTCCTTGCGGTTTTTAGACTTTAATTTGTAGTCACTCAGTGATTACACCAGAAAATAACAATGGCAGAAACAACAATAGGCTATTATGGAAAAAAAAGCCACTTTGACTTTCAGCATTTCATGATTGTTGCAGCAGTTGCTGGTGATTTAAGAAAAAAAAAATCTTTTTGAGGATATGCAATTATCTTGAAGGACATCAGACGTCTTGTCAACTGGGAAACAGCAGACAATATGACCCCCATCCCTATGAGCAGCAGATAGGTTCAGCCCTCGTGTTAACTGTCTGACACCTTTACAATACTCTCATCAGGCTGACACTTGCACCTTGACCATTTTTCAGAGCACCATGTAGCTGCCATCCAAAAGCTATCACAGATGACACAAACCATATTTCCATGTCTTCACTTAAGGAAGCCAAGGACACCTCAGAATGCAATTACACATTTTAAAGGCTCCTGTTCCTTGGTCTGTTCCTCTGAGGGCCACAGTAGCTCTGCAGCCAGGGGGACAAAGTGATATCACTTGTGACTTTCTAAAAGGTGAGGAGGACTTGATGGGGAATGAACAAGTCTTTGGGCAGGTCTCGAAGGACTGCAGATCAGAGGCGGAGGTCCTCATAGATCCAGAAAGAAAAATGGACAGAGGGAGGTAGAGGTTGAAAGGAGGGAGTTGGAGAACACGGGGATCAGAGCCCAAGAGAATGAATATGAGGAACAGAGCAGGTTCATGCAGGTTTGATACCTTAAAATGATTACAAACAATCAAGCAAATCACAAAAGTTGCCATGTTAAAAAGACTATTCGACTTTGGTTGAATTTGTATAAATTAATACATGTGGAAGGTTGTCCGTGTCAGATTTGTTCCAGCTCGTGTGCTTATGTCTATTTGTACTGGACTGCTGTGCTGGGAGATGGACTGAGTTAACATTAGCTGAATGCATTTCTGAGCTAACAACATCTAGTGTTGCACACTGTTGCAGTAGCAGAGGAGCAGAAGAGAGGCACTGAACAACTTGAGAGTGAGTACAAGGATTATCACAGAAAATCCGTCCAGAAACCTCTACATAGAAATCAATATATTCTGGCTGTTATCAAGGATGTAGGCAACCGAGGCAGGTGTTGGAGTAGAAATGAAGTAGAGTATTGTCAACAAATGACTGTCTCTCAGTAAAAAAAACAAAACAAAACCAAAAAAACCAATGTGAACTTCATGTATAGATATATGGATTGTTAATGAATGAATTAAACATATGCTTCACATCAATACAAGACAAGGGAAAAGCATCTTATAAGTAGTAGATGCTAAAATATTAACACTAAATACGCAAGATTCCAATCTTTACAAGTTATTTATTTATTTTTACTTTCGTGAGAGCTGTTGGGTGTATAATCAGGTGACCTCTGTGGGGGTTTTTAACATTTTAACCATAGACTACCAAGTTATGAAGCCACCCATTGAGATTCAGTGCCATCCTGTGCCACTGGTAGCTTGGAATAGCCTTCTATTATCTATACCTGTTTGTCTATTTATTTTGGGTTGTTGGGTTGGGTTGCTGTTGTGTTTGTTGGCGGCCGCCACAGAGGAGGGTGAGATGAGGCATATTAGGTCGGTTGGAATCTGCAACCTCATCACTGGATTTCCCATAAGTTGGATTTATTATTTTACACACTTTATTTATGTATCTTTTAAATTCTATAGTAGACAGAGTACACACTTGCTATACACTTACATTAGAGTATACTTCCTCTCTGGGCCCCATTCTCAATTATCTTGCTTCTTTTGTAATTGTTTTGTCAAGTGACTTTAATTGTAACTACTAGGAAGCTATGCCTTTTTGTTTTAGCAGCTTAATTTGGCCAACCAATCATGTAATTTCAGTGTCAGTAAACCAACACACCAACTGGAATTTTAGCAGAGGCTAAAGTGACTTTTATAGTAACAATAATGATAATATAATCATCACTTACACATTTGAATAAGAAGCTCCAAAGCCTAAAATACACAAATGTAAATGGTATGACTCACACTAAAATTGAGCCTGAAAATGGTATTCATATTTGTGTTCTGTCTGACCTTCTGGCACGAACCACCACATTTTTCTCCATCACATAAAAGGGAAAAAACCTGACATGTTTGCCTGAGGACCATCCCATTTCAAAGGTGGATTTTGTATGTAGACAACAACCTAGTAATTTCCCTCGGCGCAGCAGCTGAGCACACTCGTCTGTGTGATGACAAACGGAAAGGGTTATCTGGTCCCCTCAGAATACCTCACAAACATCGCTCAGATAAACCTAATTTTGCCCAAGGCTCTCTTCACCTGCTTGAAACTAGAGCAATAAATTTGCAAATATCTTCAAGAAATCCCACTTCTCTAAACCTGCAGTAACTATAACTCCAGAGGGGCATATCGCTTTCCCTTGAGGACTTTGGGAAATAACGTTGAGGCCTTCAATTTTTTTTCTGACTGTTACAATTACAAATGTCATGGAAGAAAAATCACAAGCTCCAACAGGGGCCCTGTAGCACTTTTTAGGGGGTGACATTGCCAAATGTGTTGGCTGTTTATTTATTAATTTTTCTCTTTTCTTTGCATAGCATTATTCATGAATATTAATGTTGCCTCATGGTGGGAACTGTTTGCAGTACTCAGTGGGCCGGAAGAGGCCATGAAACAAAGCTGTGGAAAATCATACTCGCTAATGTGAAGTGGGAGTTGAGGGCTTTCACCGCAGTGGAACATTCCCCCCGAAATAAGTTCTCGCTAACAAATTTAAAATGACTTCACAGGCATGAAAATGACAATTTCTGCTCAAATATTTGACATATATATTTTTTCTTTCTGTGCCAAAGAGCTGTCCAAGAAAAGTGCCCTGCCATTTTTCAAGAATAAGTCATATGGGAGCAGTGGGCTGACCTATAGTGGGTCTTTACCCCGAGACCAGAGCTGCTTTTAGAACAGACAGCCAAACTTCAGGTCAGCAGGGATTAATTAGCTTTTTGAAACCCACCCAGCAGATGTCAAGGTAATCTTGGGATGCAGGCTGCAGAGGTCAATGCAATATCTCAGAACAGAGGGAAGGAGAGCTGATCTCACCAGTGTCCAACACTCTATGCCAGGCATTAGCGTCAAACAGGGAGAGACCACTCAGTGCTGACTTCCAGCCCTCATCCAGGACTCATTAAAAGCCAACCATAAAAATGGGTCACACTAGCCGTACTACCAAAACCAACGTGACTTTGTAATTTTCACCCTTTAATAACTGTAAAGTAATTTGGCTTGTGTGAATTATCTTTTGGCATGGACTTTTTGAGGCGTACCTTTGCATATATCGACTTTTCACACATTCACTGACTCAGTTTTCTTTTGTCCATTCTTATCTAGGATGAAGAGAGTCTTGCTTTGCCAGATTTACCTTCATTATTCAGGGGTATCTGTGCCAGAGAAGGAGCAGAGTCCAGCCAAACAGTTAAAATATTTCTGTAATTTCTGCAGTTAATTATCACACATCACCCAGTATGATAACATGAATTCTTTATACACCAAAAAGTTTCCCCTGCAACCTCAGCATTTTTGCTTTGATGTCAAACAGAAAGTGTGTGTGCATTTTGGTCTGCATACTCTGACAGTACACAATAGATCTATATTTCCTTCTATTGTTGTATCAGTGATTTTCCAGCTAAAGATGCCCAATCTCATCTCTGGGTGTAATCACATCACCACATCCTTGGAGTCTTTAAAGCAGCGTACAACTTTCATCACATTTTTTTTTTTAATTTGTAAAACCCCAGTGATAGCCTAATGGTCACTAATACATTACACTTAGCCCACCCAGTCAAAATCAAACCACGATTGGTCAATTCACCCGTCACTCTGAAACCAAAACACACAACATGGCCTTCTCCCAGGCTCATGAAGTCCTAACCAATCAATGAGGCAGCTAACTGGGTCCTTGGTAGATACTGACGATTCTGATTGAATAACATGTTTTCAGGAGAGTAACCGTTTCATTACTTATGTGAAGTTGAGAGTAGGTTTAACTTTAGAATGTATATAAGGAAAAAAAAGATTAAATGAAATTAAATAGAAATTCAAAAATAATTATTATTTTCTAAAGTTAATATCCATGTAATTTAATTCTGAAATTTCCTAGGCCTTCTCTGAAGGCGTAGAAGGCCCTGAGGGTTCCCCTCTGAGTGTGTGTACGTATTAAAAATGTTAAATGCAGAGACTGAATTTCCCTACAGAGATAATAAAGTGAGATAACCTGTATGTTTTCATTAACGGTTAACCTGGCCAGATTGGAATCTTTCATTTCTGGTCTATCTTTGGTACACTGTCAGTAACAAGAGTGACCACATGATCACCGGTACTGGGATCACCATGGAGACAATGACCTATCAGCAGCAGCATCAGTCTATAAGAGTAAGAACAAAACAACAGTATCTATGAACATAATATTTTAACATAGAGAGTAGATACAATTATTTGCTCAATATGAAATCGTTCTGTCAATTGCAAGAATAAACTGTTGGTATTCAGTCATTATCTGTATGAAAACTGTATAAGGCTGCAGCATTTTTTCTTTTTCTTTTTTGTACTTACATTTATAGTCATTTGTTTTCACCACAGAATCCATTCAGACACCTGCCATTTTGCCTAATTTCCTGAGCTGGGGAATGATTTTAATTCACTCTGGGATGCAGTTCATCATGGAGATGGATGAAGTGGCGTTCCGTGAAAATTCACCAGTGCAGTTTGTCTGCAGTGGATGTTTGGCATACCTACTGAAATCTTCAAGTTCATTCATTACGTGTTCCTTAGTTCTTCTGGTCATAATCAGTATTCTGCTGCTGACTGCTCACACTAATTTACTGTGTTTGCTTTTTATTTTAATTGATACACTGTATTTCATGGTACCCTCAGTTATTTTTCCTTTTTTCCAGACATAATATCACTTTATCTGTTTCCACTCCGGGAAGGATTTAGCCTGATAATATTTGCATAACAGTTTAGATTAGAAACCATTTATTGTATCTCGTCATCCTCAGACCCTGTGTCACCCTTTCTTTATCAGTCAATGCAGTGCTTGGAGAAAAGCTTTACCAGATGCCAGTTTGGTGAGTCCCATTAAACTGGTATAGTCGGTGTACTAATGCTGTGTAAAACTGACAGCTGTTTCTTTTTGTGTTATTACTGTGTCCACTTAAGTCATGTCAACAATGTTAGAGTAAATAAGAGAAACACTTCCCACTACAGTGCAATACAATTTCACAGGCATCACGCATACTGAATTGTTGCTGCTGTTAACTGTGAAATTTCCCTCTTATCTTATCTTATCTTATCTTATCTTATCTTATCTTATCTTATCTTATCTTATCTTATCTTATCTTATCTTATCAGCAGTCATACTTCTCCACAACTAAAAGGCTGTGGTTTCTAAGTGCCAGCTGGTTAGGTCTTTGTGCCCTACAGCAGCAGAGGATGTTGTTATCCAGGGGGGTTGTATAAAAAGGCACTAGAGAACACCATAAAAACCATAATTTTTACCAGTTGCTGGTGATAATTAGCATTTTATTTATTTATTTAGTATTTATTTGTTTTTAGTTCAGCTGCATCAGTGCATAATGGTGTGTAGTCCAATTGTTTCATTCATTTTATTGGTTTACAGCTGAAGATACCCATATGTTTACATGCAGGGAAGAGAATTTTTTCCAGCATTGTGATATATTACTTAGGAATGTGGTGAAGGTATGTGTTCTACTCCTTTCTGCTTTATTTGTATTTATATTGTAGCTTTTTTGAATGACATAGATGAAATAATTTATATTTACAACTTATAAAATAGGTGTATATTATATCTATACAAATAATAGGTATAGAACTATAGTAGTAGTTTATAGTTTTTACAGTAAAACTATTGTTATAATGATTTGAAAATATGAATATATGACAAGAGTATGACTAATAAAAGTAACAATTAAGTGTCATCAAACCAAATACAGTAATTATACTGTAAATCCACTTGTAAATTAAAGAGAAAAGAACCAACACTGTGATGTTTTATACTATCCAGTCGTCTTTATCCACTACTGTTGTTGCAATAACTGTTATGACCCTTCGTCAAACCACTTTTAAGACGATTGATTATATCCCCCAAATCAGCAGATGTTCCAATTAGGCTCACCCTTGTGCAGTCCCAACTAGGTTTGGAGAAGTTTTGCATCATTAGCATGAACATGGGTGGCATGTGCAACACATGCTGCAGGCTGGGGAAAGTGTTGTTGGGCAGCAAATAATCCACCAAATGAATCAACTCCCCAGCACAAGACGTTGTGGAAGTTTTTAATAATGGCTCATTATCTTGCACATATGTCATTATTGCTCAGGACAGGGGAAACGTACGGTCCCACCAGCTCCCTCTGTGTATTAAATGTAACTATCCCAGAGCTAAGCATTTATAACATTTACTAGTACTATCTTTACCTCATGGTTTACCAATTTTAGACATTTATGTGGGTGGAATGCTTGGAAAATCATATGGTGTTTCTGCTTGAAGCTGGAACCATTAAGAGGTGAATGTTGGACAACAAAAGGCCTACAGTGTGTTTATACATGACTGAGAACAGGTCATTCCCCTTGTTCCCGGTTGATCCAAACCGTTGACCTGCTCTACAGTGACACGTTGTTAATGACTCTGTAAATGTAGTCGGGGACGGCAACACCAATGGACACATCATTACAGTCACCATAACACTGGATGTGCACTGTTTTAATAAGCAGGTGCAACCACTTGAATGTAGGTCTCATCAAATCCAACAATTAATGGGTTTAGAGGTGCAATGAGGAGCAGCATTTATTTCAGTAACAGCCCACTAAAAAGCACTAAATTCAAAGTGAGTAAATACCACTCGCTCCGGCTCTCTTTATATTTTTTGCAGGTGTGCCTGGTTATGATTCATTCTTTGTAAAGGAATTCTATTTTCAAGGTATACACAGTATTATCTGAGAAATGCCACCTATATTTCTTCAGACTTACTGCTGAACACAGCAAAGCTTTCTGGTAGAACCTGCAGGATGAAGCCTCCTATACTCCCACAAGGAACAGCTGAACTCCTGTCTGGTACAATAATAACAGACTCCTATTCTGATAGATGGTGCTAACATTTTTATCAAAGTTTAATAAAAAAAAAAAAAAATGCATGAGTGAGAATTTTGTGAAAGTTTGCTCATTTTAAAGGGTAGAAGACATTTCTTATCGTGTTGGCTCATAAGAAATGCATGAACTGTTGACGTATCTGATATGCATGTAGTTGTTTGGTGTCATGCCGTAACGATACGACTGTCAAAACCCCCCGCTGTGATAAAAGACAGGCATCTGAGGGGGAATTTATCATGTGAGTGTCCACTCTATTAAACTGTCTGTAAAGGCAGCCCTGAAACACTGCAACTGGGCTGTTGTGGCATTGGTTACTGATGCAACTGTGGTTGTACAGAAAAAAAACAAAAAACAAATGCAATGTTATTCATGTCAGACAACATATAAAACAAAATATGTGCAGATTACCACACTATGTATTACTAATGTGTGTACTCAAATATATGGCTCGTGCATTCAATTTACTAAACTGTGCATGGAAATTAGTAATTTGGGGAAAAATGTGGGCTTTGTAAAAACAAAAAAAAGTACCCATATTTGTGTTAGTGTGAGAATACAGTATCAGAGTGCATGCAAATTTATGTTTTTTTGGGTTTAACTCATTGTTATAGTCAGAGAATGTGCAAATACTGACAAGTTTAAAGGGTAGAACCTCTCTCCAGTAGTGCGTTTTTAGTGTTCTTATCTTCTTATCTTATTAAATTAAATAATAACTAGATCAAATAATGAATATAAAGACATAATACTGAAATCCTATTGCAGATTAAGAGTCATTTTACAGTGTATGCTTGTGTAAGTCTGTATGCTATCTTTCATCTATCTATCAATTCCTCCTGGGGAAAAAAAAAACACTATACATGGAAGGAGAGGGATAAAGTGCTACTTCTGGCAGGGAGTTTTCCCTCCTTTTATAATCCTCAACACGGCAGCTGCAGTTCAAGGTCCTGACAGAAAAGCCACCCAGCAGCCTGTAAAGAGGCTTGTGTCTTGTTTGAGGACACTTGAAGGTTGTGTGTAGTTTAAAGACAGGTTTTTACTGTCTGATGCAAAGCTGTGATGCTCAAACAAGGAGACAGATTTAAAAAAAAAAAATATGAATAGAGCCCATTAACTAATCAGTGATATTGGTCTGAATGAATGACCTTAATCACAGTATTGTTCAACAAAAATCTCAGATGAATCATCAGCTGACTGATTTATTTGCTCCCACTTTCACCACAGTCTGCCACATAACCATTCTCTCATAAAACAGCAGGAAAATAAACTTAATTGCAGTGCATTAGCCACAATGCAAACATATAATTTCAGATTATTCCATATACTAAGACGGAATTCAACAAAGACAATCACTATTATGGTACTAATAAAAAACAGTTTAGTCCACTATCTGTTATAATTCTATTCTATAATTCTATTTAGTTGTAGCCAAAAATGAATCAAAATGTGGGCATGAACTAACATGCTTTGTAACAAGCAGTGATCTTTTCCTAAAAGTAATTTTGTTACCAAATCCTAATGAAAAACTTCTATGTGATATTTAATTAGATGGTGCTGCAGAAACTAGTGTGAAAAAAAAAAAATCAAAGTAATTGTTTCAATTTGAATTCAATATTACAAGAAGGAGGGTTTTTTGTTGATGCAGTTTAACATTTAACCACTAAAACACATTTTTCTGTCCAAGAGTAAATAACTATAATTTGACATCTTAATCATGAAATAATAATGTGTTTTACTCTTTCTTTCTTTAATTCTTTCTTTGTAAAACAGCACATTTGAAAATTCAAGGATAACAACAATAATTAAATGTTAGCATTAAAAAATCATTTTGGTTAATGGCTTCTACATACTGGTGTTTTAACAACTACAGAAACATTTAAAAAAAAGTCATTTCCAATGGTCTGATACATTTGTTAAGCACTGTAGATATACCACTTAATGTTTTTGGTCGTAAACTCTTCATTCAAGTCACACTTTCTGTGTGTTGCATGAGCTCGTATTTATTTTCAATGAGTCACCAATCACTTGAGAACACTGATGGAGACATGGAAGTCATTTGGGGAAACGTCTTCCTTTTAGAAACAACAAAATAATGGAAAATTAATGAGCATTAAAATAATCTGAGAGCAGCTTTGAAGCATTGTTGCAGAAGTTGTGCCTTCGACTGTGTGATTATATATTATCTTTTAAAACCAGGAAAACATCACTTTATTTACCCCCTGCTGTACTTTTTGGTTTCCTGTAACTCTTTGCCAGTTGGAGCCTATCTTGTCTTTGTGTTTGATTATTAGTGTTTAATTTAGATAGAATTAAATAGAAAAGTAATACAGTTTTAATAAATTCAAAATCATTTGAAGGTGTCATTTCTCTCCCCATTGTCACTGTTTTTCTGTAAATATTTGAATACATTTGGAATCTACTGATGGCAATGTGATATCTGTTATGAGTTATAACTATTAAAGCAGTTGTATTATGACTTATTATGGATTTAATAAATACAAACAGGGGTGTGTATCACCATTATTGGATTAGGGTGTGTTGAAGCCAATAATGTAATAACAGCCAATAATGTAATAAATTTGCCCTTTTTGAAATGTAATAGGCCAGTAACATAATAAAAGAACCGATGACGCAATAACTTTTGGCTAATAATGTAATAATTTATTACGTTATTGACTACTTATTACGTTATTGGCCTGGTAAAAGAAAAAAAAACTTTGCAAATAACCTAATAAGCAGCCAATAACTTAATAAATTATTACATTACTAGCCCAAAGTTATTACGTTATCGGTTCAGGACTTTTATTATGTTATTGGCCAGTTATTCTGTTATTGGCCTATTACATTTCAAAAAGGACAAATTTATTACGTTATTGGTTGTTATTACATTATTGGCTTCAACAGGGTGGCATGGTGACATAGTGGTTAGCATTCTTGTTATAAAAGCAGGTACATATAGGTTAATTCTTCTGCATGAACATCTGGAGTTGGACTCCAATGTTCTTAATATGTGCTAATGCTAACTGCTAATGCTAATGCTGGATGTTGTGTGTATTAGGGTGGGTAAAATGCACGAGTACGACTTAACTTTTGGGAATGATAAAGCAAATTAACCTTTAAAATTTATCATTCATCTCCTCTGATTCTGCTTATCAAGTGTGATCATTACTCATTCCCTGTTTCACTTCCAAAATAGTCAGAGAAAAATTGGTCAAAGAAGTATTTGATAAATACAATATATAAAAATATGTGATCGTAAGGTATGTGCATCGGGAGGAGCAGGAGCTGAAATTAAGGGGAAAAAAAAAAAACACCCTAACTTATCACTGCAGCTTTCAAGTCAAAAGAGTCAAATGATCAAATATAGTCACGTCCATAAGTATTAGGACAGTGGCACAAATCTGGCCACATTATAACTTATCACAGATGGAATTACACCAGTCTAATCAAATGATTTGCAGTTTTTTTTACTCACATCGTTTATGCATAGTGCACTTCTGTTATGAAAGCGAGGGGATCTGCTTTATATTTGCATAAATCCATAGAGATTAGCTGTGAATGTTTTGAGTAACAAAGAAGGAATTAGATCTTTGTGTGAGATGCTGGTAAAATACAAGACAAAAAAAAATTAAAAAAATAAAAATACCTACAGCGTAGTCCCATCTGTGTGGACTCCCATTTTAGGTCATAGCACTAAAAAAAAAAAGTCATACGTAATGTCCCTTCTATAAAAGAAATGCTGCATAATTTCCAATCTTAACAAGAGATTATATGGATTTTCAGCAGTTTATCATACATTTCTCCCAGAGTAGTTGTCAAGAATATGGTTATCAAAACGTGACGGATAGCTTTCACAGTAGCCCTTGCCTGCAATTCCTCCTGGCAGCACCCACAGAGGTATTCATTCATACTCAGCACTGTAGGTGTAAATGTGAATGTACATAGCCATAATCTGTCATGCTTTGTCACAGCACACCGAGGAGCAATTAACTTTAATCAGGCTTCAACTGGGTCAGTAATTCCAAAAGCAATCACGGTATTCCAGTTATTTTTACATTAAATGCTGACTTGTCATCTGGTTTTATTCCTAGACATTTTATTTATGTTTATTGACCGTGATAAGTGTCATAGGAAGTGGTTTATTCTAGATCTGTAGTCATTTACCTTTCAATGGAAGGTTAACCCAGAGAAAACTGTGCTGAAATGATGTTAATATTTAAGGTGAAAAGTAATTTATTAAAGGGACATTAAAAAAAGTCCTAAATTTAGTAGTGTACTTGAAAAAAATGTAAGGGGACAGAAGACAAAAAAAAAAGAAAAAAAAGATAAAAATTAGTGGAGCAAACAATTTAATGTCATGCTCCAAAAACTCTGGATCCTACACTTCCCATAATACCTTTAAAGAGCCTCTAGGCATGATCAGGGTGGGATGAGATTACTTAGAGGTGGCATGAACCATTGTTCTATTTTGGAAACAGCAAAGACACTTGTTCCAGCACCAGCAGAAACAGTGGATACATGTGGTATGTAGGAGTGCATGTATAGGGTCTGTGTTTGCACTGGCATTTGTATTCAGGGTTAGAAACCAAAAACTTGATTCCAAAGCAGAATTAAAGTGTTGTCGAATGTACATACAACAGTGATGCCTGCTTTGATATGACCTGATATAACAGTGTGAAACATGGAGCAACATAAACAGTCAGATGTTTCGCTTCAGTTGAGAGAAGAAAAGAATGACAAGATAAAGTCCAATGCATGTGGGAATGTAATTATCTGTGAGTCGTTTGTTTCATTTAATGGCCAAAGGTGTTTAGTTGTTGATAGTGGGGATAGTGTGTGAGGTGCAAAAGGGAAAAACAGAACAAAAAGGCTAAAATGGTTCACTATACACACCCATCTAAAATCTATGTGTGGGCAGCAATGGTTTTAAAATAAACATATAGGACAAATTCAGACAAAAAATGGCTGATTTATTTATATTTTATTATTTTATTGTAAGTAGAAGCTGTAATTACCAATAGCTGTGAAGGTTCAGTCAGATGTGACCCTACTACTCTAGTTCATGACTTGACAGAGAGACTTGAAATAGCAGTATGACATTGTGTCAGACATTGTGACATTGTGTTCACATCAAATTTTGTGATTTTGCTTCATTTGCCTCATCCGGAATGAGCTCTATCTATCTATCTATCTATCTATCTATCTATCTATCTATCTATCTATCTATCTATCTATCTATCTATCTA
>JAPQRQ010000019.1:1281533-1296793 GCA_037367365.1 Apogon talboti | reverse complement strand
GCATAGCATTGTTTATTAGTATATAACTGCATAGCATTGTTTATTAGTATATAACTGCATAGCATTGTTTATTAGTATATAACTGCATAGCATTGTTTATTAGTACATAACGGCATAGCATTGTTTATTAGTATATAACTGCATAGCATTGTTTATTAGTATATAACTGCATAGCATTGTTTATTAGTACATAACGGCATAGCATTGTTTATTAGTATATAACTGCATAGCATTGTTTATTAGTATATAACTGCATAGCATTGTTTGTTGTTTACTTATTTGTTCTTTTTTTTTCCTTTTCTTGCTCTTGAGCTGCTGTCCTCGTGTACTTTAACTGTGTTGGAGCAACTGTAACACACCAATATCCCTGCGGGGATTGGTAAAGTATTTCTGATTCTGATTCTAAACTCTCAAACCTAATGCTGGGTTCCTGTACAGTACTGTATAAATCCTTGTGTCAGTCCATATGAACAAAATTAGTAGTAGCAGTAGCACTAGTAAAATAACGGTTAAAGTAGTAAAACTAGGTTAGGCATGCTTTGTTGAGCTGCTAAAAAGCACCTGGAGCCTCCACCAACATTAGGTTTAGTTCATATATAAATATTCAGAAACTTGGATTTCAAATGCAGGACTTTTGCATAACTCTCTTGGTGATGTTGCTAATATTTTGCCCTGGGGCTCCATTCAGCTAAATCCAGGCATGTGTTCCTTCTTTTGTTTAAGGAAAGGATGTAGTTAGATGTGTATTTTTTTTTTTTCCATTAGTGCCTAAAGAAATGGCCCCCATGACAATCTCGAACTGAGACACACAGATTGGTGAAATAACTCTCAAACAATAGCTTGAAAAATGAACTGCAACTTCATTTCATCAAACTCTTTTCACAGTTGATTACCGCTTTTATACATAGTCTATGTGGGGGGTTCCTATCCATTTGTATTATCTTTGCGAATAATTACATAATGATCCTGGTTTATATCATTCCCTTTTAAAAGGATTGCTTATCTAAGGGGCAAATCTAATGTTTTATGAGCGCTAAGCCGGTAAATAATATGTTATTAAACCACATTAAAGCACCACAGCACTGTCTGGCCTCAGTTACCCCAAGACGGAATAATGCTGATTTCACACCACAGTCCCCTAACACACACACAGCCAGACTCAGACATTGACTGCACAGCTGAGTGTTTGTAAAAATGTGACACAAATCCAAATAATTCATAAATGACCTTGTCTAGTGCTGTGCCTCAATCCTCTGATGAGTACATGTCACAGCAAAGGATTGTCTAATAAGTGATGCATTGGATAGCCTGGCCAGAAGATCCCTAAAGCAATTCTTTTGTAATTGATGTAGCAGCATAAAATGGCTCTCAGTGGGCCGGGCTGATTAGGTTGGATTTTTGTTGGTGTAGTCGCTCGCCTCTCCCAAACAGTCACTCACCAGGTGGAATGACAGTTTCACATCCAATTATCCCATTAAGCCCGTTCACATTATTGAATGTCCTGTCGTGTGTGTCCCGTCTCATCTCTAAATGCATGTTTGCGCACCAAAACGGTCTGCATACTAATCCAAAAGAAAGATTATTGACTATCACTTGTATTGATGAACGGCGGCGAAAACAAATACAGCAAAGCAGACCCAGTTTATTCCTGAGTATTGAATGCAATCTATAATTTATGAGGATGAATATGCTGGAGAAATTCCACTCATTCTCTCTCTCTCACTCTCTCTCTCTCTTTCCTCATCTGCTTCATCCTCCTTGTTTTATTTTTCTGTATTCACTGCCATGTAGACTCTGGGGACTCAATGCAAATGTCCTCGTGTTCCACTTACTCCTCAATCCAACAGAGTTCATCAAATCTAATCAGATATGTGCTCCGTTGCCTCATAAAATACAACGGAAAAGAATGGAATCTGCTCTATCTATTTGCAGAAGTGACATTTAATTTCTAATAGCAGTTTAAGGAGAATTTTAAGCATGAAATTATTAACTGGAGCCTACTATGCAACGTTGCACATTATAATAAAGCCCTGATAAAGAGTGATAAATCCCCAACGGTGTAGATTGTGTTTGAAGATATTTAGTCATTTTTTTGTTGCATCATGAGCAGTTGAAGTCATGTAACACTGGAAATACTCATCCCCCATGCTAATTAAAGACAAGCACATATAGGTTTATTCTCCTGTCAGTGTCCGTGATGATGTTTCAGTGGTACCTCACTTGCTCCTAATGTCTGCTAATGCTAATGCTAATGCTAGTGCTAGTGCATGTATCAGACGGCATTTCCCTTCAGGGGAAATAAGGCAACTTTGTAACCTTTTAACCTTTAGTGATTTGATGCTGTTCCATTCACTGGGTTTGATTTAATTCCAGGAAAACAGGAAAAAAGGAGTTATATCTGATCCGTTGGAATATCCTGCCCCCAAGCTTCTCAGTCCATTTTTATTGATGCCGGACCAGAGTTGAACGGCCCTATACTCAGTGCACATATTCTGCCCACGCTCTACCTCCGCCCTATGTAAAAATAGGTGTCACTGTTTACAACTGAGATGAAGAAGAACTTTCCTTCTGGTCACAAAGGGTTAAATTACAGTGAGCTAACCATCTATACATTGTTAGACTCTATATCCAAAACTGTGTATAGCATGACACCAGTCTATTCGTCATATAAAACTAACAATCTATGATGCAGGAATTAAACTCAAAGATTTGCAATGACACAAAGCTACTTTAGTTAAAGTAAGAGTTTACAGCGATGTGAACCGGCATCAGCTGTTATTCAGTTTATCAGATCGCCAGTAGCTTGTTTTAAAACGCGGTGCCGTATAGGTGATGTTATTCTCAGTGTTTATAGGCTTTATAGGTCACCAAGAGCGCCGCATTGTTATCAGTCAGTCCCCCGGTGAAGTCCTGTCTCAATACTTTGTTTTCTCTGCTTATTAGAGGTGACACCAACACATCTAAACAACAGCACTGCTCCAGGAGACAGGAGAATTCCCGACCCGCTCATTTTTTTTGCAGGTGTTTTGCAGTTCCGAGTGTGTCACTATCATTATCCTCATTCGTATTGTAAAAGGCAGTAAATTATGTCTAGCTCAGAAAAGGATGAAAAAAGCCAAAAGAGCAGCCGCAAAGATCTGTATTGTCTGTGAGGTGACAGCTTTTCAAAAGCGTGTAGGAAAGTGCTTTTCAAATGGCTGCAAGTGTTTAGCTTCTTTCATTATGAACCGATGGTCTGAGAAGGGTTTAACAGACCATAGCATGCTGTCATTGACCGTGCAATTCAGCAAAGCAGTGTACGAAGACCGGGTTTCTGCGCAATGAGTCAGTCCGCTCATAATAGCTCTTGAATGTAAAGTTTAACTGAAGTCTCCTTGCATTTTAGTCCTAATTTGGAATATCCACCCACATGAATACACTGTTTCCATGATACTTCTCAAAAGAAATTGTACACATTGGACTATTTTTGAAGAAAAGACCAGTGTTTATCATCTTTGAGTTGGACTTTCAGAACTACTGTTGGAGAATATTCAACCTTCTTGCATGTTGCAGGATCCAAACTCTTCTTTCCTTAGTGGCCTTCCCTCTAGTTATCCTCTTGACCTGTACAGTCAGTAACTCAGATAGAGCCCTACAGTACCATGTAGGCCTATAGACAAGTGCAGCTTGGCCTCACACTCTGTTAAACTAGAGTCTCTTTGTAAAAACCCAAAGGGTGAGGTGTCTAAACAGGTGGAACAGACTCAATAGGACTAACATGTCTAACCTGTGACATTTGGAGCTGGTTAATCATCTGCTTCACGTTTATTCTGGAGCCCTGAGAGCGTCTGTGTGTCACTCCAGGTGACTTAACAACCCAGTGAAAATCCAATCACATTAAGACAACAGTATAAGAACAATTGTAACTAGCTCCAGCATCAGGGGATGAGTCTGTAATCCTTCAATGAGAGCGCAACCTCATACCACAAAGTGAGAAACACATTCACACACACACAGTTTATATTGTTTATGAATGTATGTTTGCTCATTTTTTGCTAAATTTAGTCTTTTTAAATAGTTCTTCTCCATGGAATTGTAACTGGGGTGGTCCCCTTATGACCCAGCTGCCTCTGAATAAGATTACATTTTAGCTAATGAGCTTCAACTGAACAATGATTGTAATGTTAATATGTGTGTAAACATAATGAAATTCATCTACTCTTAATGTAATATTTACTCAAAGCTGATTTCACAGCTGTATGGGACTTATTTTACGATTTAAAGTCATGTTGCTGCAGCCGAAGCCTTAGCAGTGTGTTTAATCTGTGTTCAGACTCAGAGATAGCAACAGCTGCATGACTCACACCCTGTTAAAAAAAGATTATTTTATCAGGAATCAATAAGGGATGTGCCATAATGATAATACCATCAATACACTCATAACAATTCCAATCTATACATGATAAATGCATGATTTATCTAATACTCCTTTTCCTCGTTCATGTTGTAAATAATACTGGTGTTAACGAACATCAAAAAAATATGTTTTATTTCACAGCATCTCCAAGTTTTCTGCACTACACATCCACAGTCAATGCAGCATTGCCTCCTAATGAATGGCATTCATCTGGCACCCAGAGTAATGTCATTTTACAATGCATCACACTGGCTAATAAACCCAGGATTGATTTGTGCTTATACAAAAACACGTCAGGCGGAAACCATCACGTCAGTAATAAATTGATGCTGATCTGGTCGTGGGGACGGAGCAGCCAAATGCCAAGAGAATATTATTTATTTATATCTTTTTTCTTATCGGAGGCTTCTCAGTGGTGCAATCGATCTCGGTGCAGAGCCTTTTGTTCTCTGAAGTAATAAAGCAGCGTATTGATTTATTGGCGGACGACAGTTACCTTTCGCCTCCTCCTCCCGTTCTCTGTTTCGTTGCACTGTCGGGTCCCCCGGGAGGAAAAGTTTGGTCTGTATGGAAGCTGGAGCCTTACACTTTGCCACAGTACAATGCACATCCATACTCACATCAAGATTTAAGATCTCTGGGAAAATACGACGTAAAAAGATATTGATCTAGATGAGCACATGTCTGGAAAAGGTTTTGGTCAGGGCTGGAGGCGCTATCGATGCACAAAAAATATGCTTGTTGATTTTCTGATTCCCTCAAATATATAAAAAAAAAAAAACAACTCTCACTTGATAAATGACCTCTTTATTTGCTGTAAGTGTGTGCATAATTGTGTACCAGCAAATGTCACCGTGCAGGCATTTATGCAGGAAACAAAGTGGCAGATGTGGGAGCAGAAGCTTCTCAGCTCAGGATCAGCGACACCTACACCAGTAAAACTGAATGCAATTGTGTTACATTGTTTTTAATGTAATATTTAAAAATGGATTCACACTAAAAATACCGGCCCCAACACTAGAAAAAACAAACGGTTCCATTGTATGTAGCTGCAAACCACAGATATGTGTAATTTCAACAAAATGCATTGTAGAAATATAGGCCTCTTGTTCTCTCTTGATAGGAAGGAGGTGGATTTATAAAACCAGGACTTTGCCCTAGAAACCGAAGTTTTGAGGTTTAGTCAATAACAGTATATTGGATCAGGTTGGGGAAAGATTGCGGTTTGAATGAAATATTAATAAATACATCATCAGTCATTTCTATCACATTTTTCTAACTTTCTGTATTAAACCAAGCTGTGGTATCTTTCCCTGAAGTGTTGTCAGTGCGTAAGCCTCACAGTTAAAAAAAAACAAAGTAGTTAATTTACATATTCATGGAAATTTCTGATAGAGCGTGAACGGTTAAAAAGCAGGTATAAACATCTTGAAATGCAACTTTTAATTCAAGTGATAGAACTGCAAATACCCGGCTTTTAATTAATTTTGCACCAGAAGTATTGTCATGAACTGAATTTTAATTGCTTCAACAATATAACAAAAGCGACTTATTAGCACATCAAACATTAATTATAACCATTCCTGTCCAAACTATGTTTAGAAAACTAATCTACACTTTTATCTCTAGGATTAGCTTCTGCCATGAGTTAGTGTTTGAGTAAAAATTGAGCTTCTTTCTTCCGACGGAGGCTCGTTCATTCACCCCGGTTCTCAAATCGCTACCACTGGATTCCTGTCTGTTGAAGAATTGATTTTTTTAACAGTTGCTTTCTTATAAATCAACTGTGTAGGGATTAAACTTGAATATTACCCCAACAGACCTTTGAAATATACTGAGCCTGGTAGCTGATGAAGCTGTTTTTATAGATTTATATACATTTATATAAAGTAACACGTGTTTTTCTGTCACGTTTACTTCAAGTGATGATTATCATTGATGGATATTTTCTTCACATCTTTTTCTAATTCAGAGGTGAAGTTCCATATCTTCCACTTGTGCACCAATGGATCTCATTAAAAAAAAAAAAAGTAGTATTACAGTCATGAGTAGGAGACGAATCCTTTTTGATCTCATTTGATTTCATTTTACACATATGATGCTTGTTAGTTTAAAATAACAAGTCAAGAAAGTCAGAGTAAAACTGAAATATCAGACTATATAGAAATAGAAAGACTACACATTTGAAGGTCACTGCAGGTCTCTGCGGCTCCAACAGTTCTAGACTTAGTAGTAAATAATTTTTCACATCTTTATCTAAGAATGAGGTGAAATATGGTGTTGGTGATGTGTATCATGTGTGATGAGAGATGCAGTCTATTGAGCCGTTTCACAAAAAAAAAAAAAACATTACTGTACTATTTTTACCACAAGATGTAACTTTGTTGATTTAAAATGATATTTATTATATTATATTAAAGCATAATGTTGGTACAATTAAAAATGCATAAAAAGTATGAATAATTTTCTGCAGGAATTAGTCATAAAATGCAATCTGATTTGCATCTACTGTATATCACAAGTACAGACAAGCTTAACGTTCTTATGCCAATACCAAACAAACAATGTTAATATTTTACGTTTTTTGAACACAGTAATTAAACACTCACGATGCTGCTGGGAAATGTCATCGAACCCTTCGATGTAATAACTGGTTGAACTGAGCTGATCAAACCTGCACGATGTTCAGGAAGCGTTTAGGACCATCCTTCCCTACAGAACTGCTTCAGCTCAGTCTTATATGTAAGATCCTCTCGCTACTGTATGTTTTATGTAAAGTAGTTTGTATTCCCCAGTATGAAATGCTGGGCACATATGCAACACTTTGCCTTCCAGAGCCGTCTGTTAAATTTCCTTCAAGTCCACTTCAACTGTCGGATTTATTTTGTAGAAATGGCCCGACCCTCAGGTGAAATGTCCTTTCAAATAAAATCAAGGAAATACAAAAGTGGAGAGAAAACATTTCCAGTAACTAAGAAACAGGAAATGTACTCAAGCAGATGTACAGTGAGTGGGATGGCCTTTTCTCGCCTCTGATAGCCTTGATTGACAGGTTCCTTAAAGGTCAAAGCTTCTCTAATCGAAGCTTTTTCTCTTACCACCCACTCACACTGTCATAAGGGACGCTGCATGGAGTCACTGGTGGAATAAAAAATTGAGCTATTTACAAGCTCATGTAATAAATTATGGCTAGCTGCCTCTGCAGGACAGGTTTTTAGAGTGTGGTAATTGCCCAATAAGCAGAGTGCTGTTAAACATCATAATTATGGGTATACTACCTTGGGATCTTTTTTTTATTATTGTGCAGGAGGAACACATATAATAGGGAGAGCGGAATTATTTTCAGTCCTCCTTTTCCATTTTCCGTTAAAAACATACAGTCCATAAATACTCAGGGAGGCTGAGCAGAGGAATTTTTTGTTAATGTAGTGTTTCATATTGTGGTTTTATAGTAGAAAATGTATCTTAAGATTTAATATATATGTGTGACAATTCTGGACACTTCATGACCTCAAAACTGCAAGTCATTGTAGAGTCACACATATCCTGACGTTTTGTTTTTTTTTCCATTGCTTCAGAACCTCTGTTTTGATGCTGCCACGAAGCCCTCGTTTCCTCGGAATAACTGACAGGGCTGTATCCAGAAAAAGACACGCTGACATTTGATAATACATTCAACTAGTCGCACATCTCATCAAACACTACTCATCCGTGTACAACCCTCTGTGAATGTGGCTTTTGACACGAGCTGGTTTCGAGGGGAGGAGCAGCGCGCAAATGGAGGTGGTGACTGTTAACCTTCACAGGTGCTCGACTTCCCTTTGGACTGTTGTGTCATTCCAAGGCGCGTTACCGTTAACAGATTAGAGGTGACATCTTCTACCTGACATTATTAACAGAGGCGAAATTCTCTGAACTACGAGTACAGGCAGACACAACAGCGCTCGGTCGTGGCGGCTGACCTAAATGTCCTGTTTGTGTGTCTCTCTAACATCAATAAATCATGATTAGTCTGGAGACATTAGTATAATTAGTGTAAGGAGAGAAGACGCCAATGTTAAAAAGTGAGGCCGTTTAAACCTTCCCAGCTGAGACTGGCTTGAACAGATTAAACTGAACACGAAACACAACGCAAGAGAGACAGTTTTAAGCTTCTTAAGTTTGTATATTGCATGCAGTTATCTAGATTATTCTTCAGTTATATGATAATAACTGTATAACTGACTGTATTGATACATCAGGGTTCATCTCATTATTGTCAGTATTATAGTATGTTCTTGCCTTCTCTTGCATAACTCCATTTTAGGTTAGTTTATTATTACAGAGCTGTGCAAACCAGTGACTCTCAACAGGTGGTTCACGACCCGAAAGTGGGCCACAAACCTGTTTTCAGTGGGTCGCAGGCCTTTGTCTAGTGTGTTCATGTTGACCACACGGGGGCGATCTGGCATGGGTGTATTAATGTCAGCATTTTCATGTCATTTGATTGGACGGTTAACGAGCGACTAGTCAGAGCCAGCTCAGCTCCAAATCTCATCTGTAGCAACTTGTATAAAACATATTGGATTAGATTCAGTTGCTGTTTTTTCCAATAATAGGTGATAGAGAATTTATGGATTTAGTCACAGACAACTTAATAAATAAGCAGTAGTTTTGGTGAGCATAATGCATTTTATTAACGTGTATATTTTCGTCATTGTATTCAGTAAATATTCATGATTGTGCTTGAGGTGATGTATTTGGTGCAGCTGTGGTTGTAGTGAAAGGAGACCTGCTGAGTTGTGTTCATTGGGTTTTTCTTGCTTTAATAAATGCATTCATTCTTGCTATGTGATATACTTGTCTGTGATGCAAAACCCTGTTATATTGCTTTTTTTCATAAAGTATTGATAGTATAGTATTGATATTAAAAGTCATGTAGAACACTACTGAATATACGGTCCATCTCTGCTAGATCCATAGTGATATTAGGGATAATTTATATTAGGATAATAATATTAGGGATAATAATTGTTAAAATGCTGTATTTTAAAATTGATTTGCTTGCAGACAGCAAGATGACTGACAGTGGTAACCCAAGAGTTACAAAAACAGTCAAGCTGTTTGTCAGGGGAAAAAAAAATCAATAAACAGAAGTTCAGAAAGTCTGACTCAACTCCTGTCAATCAAAGCTGACACATCAGACACTGGCCCTGTCTTCAAAAATGTTACAACATGTACAATTTGACAATATTCTGAATATGGCAGGTATCATGTAAACAGCATATTCTGCTTCACTATTCCAAATTAGGCTCATTTCTAATTCATAGAAGTGTGATATGTTGATGTTATTGTTACTACGATTCTTTGTACTTGCAAATGGCACATTCAGAAAATGAATCTTAATTTGTGCATTTCAGTTGTGACACACAGATTGATAATCATCGGGAGTAAAGACAAATATATTCCACACCTCTGATCACATGGACCTACTAAGGATATCAACTGCTTCATAGAAATGTGCAAATATCAAACGGCTGACCTTTTTCGAGCCTGTGTTTGAAGGAACAGAAGTGTGAGTCCATTCAGTAGAACATCTGGCACCAGTAGAAAACCCAAATATTATTTTTTACCATGGTCTGCACGGTTGACAGGAGTATTTTTCATTTTCCTTGGAAATAAGTTACAAAACAAAATACAGTCTTTTTTGGAATTAGGGAAAGAAAAATAACATTAGTCTTCATGGGAAACATAGTTAAAAACACTGGTCTAGAAGACGAAGAAAAACCTCTATATAAATGTACCAAAGTATGTATGTATGCAATAACATTTTATCATATATCTTAAAAGCATCATCCAAACAGTACATTTGCAATTTGTTTTCTAATTAAACTTATCAAAATATGTCAGATTACTAACATTTCATCTCACATTTCACAAAAATTGTAGTGAATTTGTGAGTCAATGCGAAACATCACTTTGTGTTTGAATGAATAAATAAATTAACATTTATACTAAACTTTACAGCTTTCAGACATTCATTTATTTATTCATTTATTCATGTTATACTTTTCCCTGAATTCAGAGATCAGATTTTGGTGGCCAAATGTTAAGGGTTAAGATTATTGTGACCTCAAATAACATAACTGTATATGAATAAATACAATATACTAATATGTATGCATATCAAAACATAGTACAAACAAAAATAAAGTGTAGCTGTAGACCCTTTTTACTCTTTTTTATGCATATATGTGAACAGTTAAATATATGTTCAATAAAACATGATTCTGTTGCAAAAATGATAATATAAATAAATAAATAGTTTTGAATAATGACAACAGTATTGACAAACTGTCGATTATTTGTATGATAGGACAAGTTGTACTGATACATTGTAAATGCAGTATTTTAGAATAGCTTAAAGTTAAAACTGGGGACAGACTTTTGGGAAAACTTAAGCCACTTTTACACAGAGATCCTGTTAAAAAGGTCAGATGGTGACCCCACCTTTTTTCCACCATTGACTGATTTCCACAGCCAAGCCAAAGGACTAACAGAGGTGAGACAGGCTGGACGTCTACATAGCGGACCTGCGTTCACAATCAGAGGGGTGGTGTAACTTGCGTGGCGGAAATACCCCAAACATAGCGGTGTTGACTCTAAAACAACAACTCCAGACTCTTTCACTGTTCCACAAATGTTTGCATGGATAGAGTCCTCCGCCCACAGTGACAACAGCTGTGGATCTGGGCGTCTCCCCAGTTCCACATCTTTCTGTTGGTGTTGACATGTTTGTTTACTGTACACGGCCCATGCTCGTTTTTAAATCCCACCAGCAGGGGGGGTCACACACGGAATACATCATCAAAATGTCACAGCTTGGTTGGAACGAGAGGTGTTCCTTTTATACAGCGTTCCGGAATCATGACTCCACCTTTATCAGGACTCGTTACTACCTCCAGAGGCGTTACAGAGGTGGAGTTATGACTCCACCTTTATCAGGACTCTGTTACTACCTCCAGAGGTGTTACAGAGCCATGACATGGGACCAAATGATCCACCATTTCCTTTACACAGACGTCGTTCTGAAATAAAGGTGAAATTTTCCCGTAACAGAAGTGCTGTGTAAAAGGGTCTACAGAGAAATACCAGCTGTTTGTATGAGACCTAAATCACAGCCTGGCCTGTGATTTTAACTGCCAGGCTTCTCACAGAGTAGTGATACACACCGTTGACTTCTCCAACTCCGTCCTCCTGTCAGTGTTTAACTACAGTTTGTTTAGCTGCTACACACTTGAGCGGGACACATTGTGCTGTGTGATGCCGGGGTTTAATTGGTATTTGGTCCCATCACCTTGTCTACACTGGCTACGCACAGATAGCAGCACCTCAACAGCAACAGCTGCTATTGTCTGTCACTGTCTACACAAAGTCTATTCTGTCACAGTGCCGTCTGTCACCATTGTCAAGATGTATTTGACAAATCTCGCTGCACAATACAAACGTGTACCTGCGGGTGTCAGTGATAAAAAAAGAAATCGGGCATTAAAAAAAAAGGCTCCGGGTCAAAGTCACTACAACTGCACAGCCCATAAAGCCACTATTGAGCCACCTGCTGTATTTTTCTCTTAGCAAGAAATAAAGTTTCTGGCTGTACAGAATTATGAAAAGAAAATAAAGTCAATTATACATGAGTTTTTTCCTCCTCAAACTACATTTGAGCGTCAATCGTTGGCTCACATATTGCATATCTTATTATTTTTAGCTTTTATTTATGAGAGACAATTTAACCTTAAATTAATTGCATGTCACACAACATAATATGACAAAAAAAGACTATAGTTGTTTACCTGTGTCTTATTATTTGGTTGGATCACTATTATTAGGGATGGTGCACTGTAAATAAAACATTAATTTATATTGTATTGGAATAAGATGGAATAAGTTGGTTCAGAACAATGCAATTTCAAGTGACAATGTTTTGTTTCTATGGCAATGCCTCTTTCTGCAGATGGATATAATGTGTGCACGGGTAAGTATAGTGGTAGTGAGTGATTTACTCCCATTGCATTTACAAATAACAAAAAAAGATGGTATTCCCAGACCAATGCTGTTGTTTAGAGGAGTTAATGTCACCTCTAATGAGAAGTGAAAACATGACCTATCAAGACAATACTTCTCCAGGGGAACGGCCGATGATAATGTTGCTCTTCGTAGGTAAAGGTGAACTACAGTGCAGAAATAGTGAGGAAAAACATATACATTATAGCACTACATTCTAATACAAATTCACAAGCAACTCCATCATGTGGCACCAGTCTAACTGTAAACAGTTTCATCTTGTGGTGAGTCTGTGGGCTTTTCACAGGTTATATGTGCTTGTTACTCATTGCGAGAGTTCATTTTGAGGAGCGCAGAGAGGTGAAGTGAGGAGAAAATGGGAATAATTGCAGAAGAAAATCCTTGAAGGGCTGTTTAAACTATGAAAAAAAGGAAAAAAAATTCCTTGTACCTGAGTAGGATTTATAGAATCTAGGAGTTGGGATGTACAGTACCATATGTCTCTCTTCGTCTCGTTCATTTCATATGTTTCTCTTTTTTTTTCCTTTGTCTGTGTGTCTGTCTGTTGTCTTTGGTCCTGTCATTGTGAGGTGATGATATTGTCCTGTCTTGTAAGTATGTAATTGTATTCTTGTTCTTTCAAAAAAATAAAATAAAATAAAATAAAAAATAATAATAATAAAAAGAAAGAAAAAAGAAAAAAAATATCCCAACAAGCCAAATCTGTTATACCATGATGTTTTAATATCAATTTATCTACAAAATCTTGACTGACACCACTGTATTCTGGTCTTCATGGAAAGTGCACTGTCACTGAAGCAAAGGAACATATAAAAATTACAAACAAACAGACTGTACCATTTTTTTTTTAGCATAAAATGTCCAATCGTTTGGGAATGGTACTTACAGTATAAATGAGCAGTCATATCGAAACAAGATGGTTCAACTTTATGTAGCGGTATCTGAATTTCTACTGCTGATTTCTTTCGTTAAAGATTATGTTCTTGAGAAACCGTTGTGCGTGTTCTCGCTAATCCGAGTCATTCTTTATAATATTAGCACTGAAAAGAGTCGCCACAAAACAGAAACCAAAACAACCAGTTGAGTACATTCTTCAGATGTCAACGGCCGGGTAGTCCAGAGCCGGTCGTCTCCTGATTAACCGTACAGTTTGGTAATCCACAGAGGCCGGAGTACAACTCTTAAGAATAAGCACCACAAGTGGCACAATTCATTTGTCCAGGAGTTTTTGCTTGAAACCGTTTACAGTCCTGGCCTCCCGTCAAGCAGCTGTTAACTACACAGCTTGGTGGTCTCATAATCCAATGAATTGGGCAGACGGGAGCTGAAGGCCTGCAGGGAGGTATGAATGCGAACCACTTCACTCGCAGTGAGTTTGAGACGGTGCCGAAGAAGACAAGCAAATAGGTCCAGCCTCTGTTGTCCGGGAGGGGACAGGCGGTTCACCCGGTCGCGTATTTCCAGTAGCTGAAGCATGGCCGTGTCCTGGGAACCTTGGGTGTACGGGTAGTCCAGCTGCAGAATCAAGTCGCGTATCGCTTCCGGGTCAAAGTGCATGCTGTAGCCGAAGACCTGGATGCTGTTGATCTTCATGTAGCCCAGGTTTCGAGTGGGATCTGTCATTTCTAAAGGCTCGTAGTAAACGCTGTCATTCACCGCGTCCTGAGTCTTTATCCTGCTCCGAAGGTAAATATGGATGGTTTCGAAAAATGTCTTCCACTTGTTGCCTAGCGTCAGAGTCCAGTTGTAACACTCAAAGGGAAGGTCCAGCTTAGTGGCTTGCCAGTCCGGGAAATTGTTTTCATTGACGGGGATGTACCAGCTCTCTGAATGGCTCCCTCCGAAAGGATTGATGTAGAGCGTAAGGGCCGGCTCCAGGGTGCTGTTCTTTGTAAGGCAGATCTGGAGTGATATTCCCAGCAGCATATGGACCATGTTGGACTTGTATTTATTACTCTTCAGAGTCAGCAGCATCCGTTTTCTCCATGACGGGTCAAACCAGCTGTTGAGTCGCATGTCGTTGCTGATGAATATTGCATGAACCTAACAGAGTAACACAAGTGGAAACAGTATAAATACCTAAACTAATAAACTAGAGAAAAGGCAAATAATAAGAATAAAAATAATATAAGAAAAAAAGTTTATAGTTGATGTAAACAGATACAGACTGGATGAACTCCAGTTACCTTTCATGTAATATTAAGTGCAGCTTCTGTTGACTACATAACATATACATAACAGTATAATCATGCCATTTTCAAGGCTTTACTGTTCTGGATTACTCATTTAAAGTGTTATTCATTGTGGATGTAGGTGTACCAAACTGATTTAGTAATGCAGATTTTTTTCCCAAGACAATCACATATAGTTTACCCACTAAAAGCCTTTTTAAGAAACTAAGAATGGCACATCAGAGGACTTTTTAATGCGAAATAGTTAGTCTTGAGTTTGCAGTAATGTAATAATTTTAACACAATCAAAACATGCCAATAACAATGATCAAATAGGCAAAATTAGAAATAAAGTTGTGAGTCTAATATAAGCCTGTATATAAAAGTGTGTATCATCCTAAAGTTGATGTAAATAAAGGTGGAGGTCAATATTTGAGAAAACAACCTTAAAATACAATAATTAATTAACATCAGAATGCCTTCAGCAGCATATTAAACAAATTTAACCCTGTATTTAACAATGATTACGTGAATGTACATCAATTCAGATTAAACCATGTCAAAATTCAATTGGTTGTTGTCTAATATCATGCTGCATTCCTAACAAGACACCAAAGGGCTGCCTCAGG
>JAPQRQ010000019.1:1248746-1276433 GCA_037367365.1 Apogon talboti | reverse complement strand
TATCTATCTATCTATCTATCTATCTATCTATCTATCTATCTATCTATCTATCTATCTATCTATCTATCTGTGTGTGTTACTGCTATGAAATGGACAGAGTTTATTTTCGATATGTATAATATTTTTGCGTTTTGGTTAGAATTTATTTTGGCATATGTACTATTTGTTAGGTTACTTTTTGGAACTGACACGGGACTTTATGGTCAGTAGTAAAAGATGGGGTGAGGGGGCGGGCCTATATAAGTTGAACTTCATTATGTACAGTATGTAGTATGTGTAGTAAAATATGTAGTTGATATTGTTATGAAGTGATGTGGGATTATGGGAGTTGTAGTCTTTGCTGATGGAATCTGACTTAATGTATAAATTACTAAAGGAACTAATACGAGATACATCTGAATGAAATGGGCCATTCCACTGAATAAAATTAGGAATGCATCTGAACATTAACAGTGTAGGAACTGTTTGATGGGTCTTGTCATTTTGTAACTATTTGAATCACATAACGTACATTTAACTCATGTACGTTCTGTCCGAAGGGCTGTATATATGTCACGAAAAATTAAAGTCAATCAGGAAAAATTAAAGTAAGAAATCCGGATGATGAAAAACATGTAAATGTGGTGCCAACATATTCATAATAACCAGCTCTCCTGGACATCTTTCCCTCTGTACAAATTAATACGAGGTTGTAAAGTCCAAATTGGTCTGATCTACTGACTGCCTTGACATGTTCATTAAGGAGCTGTTTAACATTTTTCCAGACAACTCTTAATTACACTCTCTCAGTATAGGCAAACAAAGATGAGAAGACTCTTTTTTAATGAAGCATCCAAAACCTTGGCATATATGAAACAATCTGGCACCTATTTTCAAAGACGCCTATGCATAAAGAAGGCATCCTCTAAAGCTGATTAAAGCAGAAGTACTGAAAACATCACTTGAATGACAATATGCATCATTATGCCTAATGGCGAAAGTTTGAGCACAAAGTCTAGTGTGTGCAGTCTTATCATTACCCGCTTAATAAAAAACTGAGCTGACTGCTGCTCCGACTGGCTTATTCCCTCATAATTGTCAGCGCGGAAGAAAAGTAGCCCCCAGGAAGCAAAATCAATCACATATCGCTCATCTATCTCAAGTGCAATGAACAGGATTTTAAGGGGAAATTCAGGTTTTTTGTTTTTTTTTTTGTCTCCTCTTCTCTCTAAGGCAAACAGACAAGCCTTCTCAGTCTCTTTTCACTTGAGTATGAAGATTTCTATGAAGAGAAAGAACAGGGCTGCTTCACAGCTGATGCGGCGGTAATAACATAGATAAACCCTGTCTGGATGAAGCCTTGACGCTCCCACTCCTTTTCCTGGCAAGTGGGTGGGAATATCGCCTGCATGGATCAGTGATTAATGTGTGTTTTGGCAATGTGGTGGAGAGATTAAGCCGAGAACACAGAAACAGAGAACAGAAAGAGAAACACAGAGAAAGACTGGACATTGCAACACAGCGCACTGTATAGATTAATCTGCCGCTTGATTTATGTGTTTTGCTCCGGAGCGTTGCTGCTATTACTGCGGTGACTCAGTTGATTTGAACACAGTTTGACAGTGATGGTTGGTTTCATCCCTTTCAGCAATCTGCCTGGCTGACAGATGAAGGTAGCCCGTGTGGATGTGGATTGTTTTCAGCATTAGAACGCTATTTTAAAATTCTGACTTGTCATCACTAGGAAAAAAAAAAACAGGGAAAAAAAAAAAGAAATTGGAATTTGTTCAAACGCTTCAACTATCACAAAAGTGAATTGGTATTCAGTTTAGTACTCAGTTGATTTAACTATGAAGTCGGTGTTTTTCTAACCAACAAAGAACATTTTAATAGCGCTGAGTTTTTTTTGTCTTTTTTTTAGAAAGAGATAACTGTGTAAATGACCTGATCTGACCCAACTTGACATTTCTGACACTCCTTTAACCCTAAAAAAAAACACACAACTAAAAACCAAACCAAAAGCATCTACTGATCTAAAATGTGTAATAACTCATGAAATTAAAATAATTCAGGTCAAACGAAGCCTCTCAGTGTTTCAGCCACATCAGATATGTTTTATTTGGACGTTCAGAGGCACCGTAGTGAACTTGGAAGCACTTCTGCAGTATTGGTTTGTCAATAAAACCCATGTAGTTTGACAAACGACAGTGGTTGCAGACACTTGTTTTTTATATTCAGTTAATGATGTGTTTCACTGAAAAAGCCACTTTTTCTTCAGTTTTCTGTTTTGATATAACACATGTGAACAGACCCTGGACTATGTACTCTAAAATACTTGATTTCCACTATAAAATTTGAATTTCAGATTATAATATTGTAATAAATGGTGATAAATAAATAAAGGAGGGTTAAATATAGATCCTTAGGTGTGTTGAAGTTCATTGGGATTATTTCTCTTCTTGCAAAGTTTTCGTCTCTCATCCAAAAGACTTCATCAGTTCTATTTGCTACGGGGGGAAAGCAGACTGATGAACCTATAGGAACTGTGTAGGTTGTTTTTAGTTCACCGGCTGAAGGCGATGTGTCTGGCGTCACCTTCATCCTCATCTTCGTTAGCAAACTCTTCAAACATGCTCTCTGACAAAACTACTGGACAAATTAATTTCAAATTGTATATGTAGCTTCCTTGGGACAATGTCTACAAAAGTTGTCCACAGTTTTGAGAAATTTTTGAAATATTCAGAATGTGCCTTTACTTCTAAAGGGCCATATTTGGATGGAAATGGTTGGAAATGTAAGTATAGTTACTGATAGGAAGCACTGATAGGAAGGCATATATGGACTTTGATTGAATTAGTTGCGTTCTCCTCCAGTGAAAATATCGCCCACTCTATTGGGAGATGGACCTCCTGCATCAGGACCACAGGTCTCTAACATAGAGACAGAACCTGACAACATCGCAAATTCAACTTGTTAGTGATCCTTGATTGAATGTTTTTTCCATGTGCTAATGGAATGTGCTAATATAGAGAACATTTACTTGGAAATCACAACACAATCTATCTGTCGAATGTTCTTCATGTATAGTTAACTGTATTTAGAATTAAATCCAATTAAGCTTATAATAGTGACATTAGGTGTAATTTACCTGCAGAGGTCTCACAGCCGTGAATCTGATGCAAACTGTCTTTAACTTCTTTAACTCAGAAATTACTCAATGTGCAACTGTCTCACGTACAGTTTTCTATGGTCTGTCCTCCCTGTTCACTCTGTAAATTCATCATACTAAATAAAATACTCATGTAGTCTGTACCACGGAATGGCGAGGTGCCTTTGGGCAGTCGGCTTTTTCTATAGAGCAGCATGAACTAAGACCAGTATCACCACACAACTGAGGAACACCACACCTCTCAGTTCTTATAAAAAATAAATGCACTAGTTTTAGATAGACTTGGTTCATAGGTGTACATACTGTTTTTATAGATAACAGTATTATAGCCAGTTATTCATGGCTAATACATACTGTTAATATTGTTAATAGATATACACATTGTCACATATAGTTAATACTATAAATTGTGCCTATTCATATTTTGTCCAGTTTTATTTTTATTCTACTAACCTCTATTCTTATGTTACCTTGTTATATATTGTAAAAAAAATTTTTTATATTTTCTTATCTTATTAGTCTTTGTAATTTATATTTGTTCTATTCTTATTTTCTGTAGCACTGGTGTTTTGTTGATATTGCTACACTGACTGGAGTTGCACAATGACAATAAAGGCTATTCTATTCTAGATATTTTCTCAAATCTATAAAACAGTGGCTCCTCCACATTCACATACACTAACATAATTTGGAGGAATATCAGCTGTTGTGTTTTTAATCACCAGTCTTGTTCAACAGTAGCATCACTATAGTGGAGTTAATACTTTATGTACATTTCTCAGTCACATGCTGGTGACGTGACTCTTCTCTATGATAAATAGCTTTTCAGTACTTGAGCTCCTTTATCAACCAGGTAGCGTGGTAGCATTCACAAAAGTTACTTTCCCAGCATCCCTGAACACAGCTCAAACACAGCAGAGTTTGTGAAATAAAAACAAAGGACAAATAAGTGATGCTGTGAACAAATACGGACGTATGTAAGCAGCCAAAACATCTGCATTTATGGCGATGACATTAAAGACGAAGCCTTGTCAAGAACCAGGGACAGAAAGAGACGCAGTGGGAGTTTGATAGAAACACGACAGAACCTGAAACAATGGCCCACAAGTTGAACGAAAACAACAGAGAAATTATGTATTCAAGAGCATAATGTGCAAATCCCAGAAGAATACACATTCGCGTAATTCACAAATAAGCTAATAAATGTCTATCACTGAGTATACTAATCGATAAGGCACAGGAACATGTCAACCTGTATTGAATCATAATGTGATGGTTTGATTCAATGATTTCCTTGAAATGCATGTGTTTACAGCTACTAGAAAACAGCGAGCTTGAATACTAATACTAATACTACCCTTTATATAAAGTATATTATATCAAAAGGAAATTGACTATTAAAGCAATCATTTTGTAGAAAATACGGTAACAAGAGTTAAAACAAATGGATTTAAAGGCTAAATGATCTACAACAATATACAAATACTGTTAATAGAAACTAACTAAATACAAACATTTATAGAGGAGCATGTGATGTTCTAATATACAGGAGTTTTTGCCGTGTTCCTGTATCTTAGCTTGTTGTTTTTCTCAGGAAGTCACTGCAGTTAAGCTTCATTTGATGTGGGTTAATTGGTAATATTTTCCCAGTAGTTTGCCTAACCTTGTTAGTGTCTGTACTCTTTAACTTAATTTGTTTAGACAGCAGGTGATATTTACAATGTTCTACTGTGCTATACTTATACTGTCCACACTTGTCAAAGTCTGCTGATAAAAACAAAAAAATAAATATGACACGTTTACATAATGAACCAAAGAGCTTGTGTTAATTATTGTTACATAGAATAAACTGAAATGTTAAGCATTATAAATACCATTCAGTCTCAAGTTTTTTTGGACAAAAAAGAAAAGAATAAAAGTGAAAAACATATGTAGTTATTTTAGAAACTAGTTCCTGAGAACATTTCATAAAGTCAAATAAATGTTTAATTAGAAGAAGTTTGTAGTTTTACTTTTTCCTGCTGTTGAAGTTATATGAGTTCTATTTGGAGCGAGCGATTGCACTGGTCTACAATGTTTTAGAAATGATCTGCTTCAGATTAAATGTACTAAATGTTATGTATTTAATCAGATTAATTGTAAAACTAATGACCAAAGTGCTGGTTTGCTGATGTTTTCCAGGTCTATGATATAGTGTTATTCCACATATATGTTGGTTTATGTCCATTTATCCAACAGATGTATAAATGTTCCACTAGATAGAACCTGTAAAGTGAATGTATTGTAATGTGCAGACAGTGTTTGGAAGTAGATCTGTAGCTCTGACACTAATATTCCTTTGGAGTTAAACCCATTCTCTTGTTAATTCTCGAATTTCACATTTTGACCCCAGACTGTATCTGTGAAACTACAACCAACCAGCATTGTTGATTTGATTTGTCTTTATCAGTGACTCACACATGGTAAAATTTCAGTACTTTTATTCTGGAAGTATTTTACCAGTGTAACAGCAGGTCATTTCAGTTCTCAGTAGCATTTTAGAAACATTCTTTTTTTTATAACTACCATACGGAATATAATAAAGCTTCTTTCCAGAATGGTGAGAGTCTACGATTTAAATGCTACCTTTGTTATAGCGACTTCTTTACCTCTGCCTATGTCCCTGCTTTAATATGTAGAGACGAATGCAGACGGTAACTGGATAGAGAAGATTTGAACAAAAAAAAAGTAGCATAACTTTACAACTCCAGCAAAAGATATACATCAAACGTAAGCCTTTGAATACACAAAAAGAAGAACTACATCAAACAAAAAGAAAACAAATGAGTCGGTCGCTTGGAACGTACATTAAAACTCTGCACGTCATAAAACTTGGGTGGAAATACCAGTTGGAAGTAGAAGTGTGTGTGTGTGTGTGTGTGTGTGTGTGTGTTATAGGAGCCATGCTTACCGTTCTCGTGGTAGGCGGACATGGGGCTGTCTGTGACATCTTTTGCTGAGACTGAAGAGCTTATAGATGACTCTCTGAGCTCTTTTGGAGAGTACCCGCATGCTGTTTTCCAGCTGTTCGTACCGCCACTGGAAAAGACTGTCCAAGGACCACAGGTGTTGGATGGCAGAAACATTCAGGAAATAGTTTTGAGGCAGCCTGGCAAAAAACGCCTTGAATTCATCTGCAACACACAAAAACAACACAGACACAATTTTCATCATACCATCGATACATTATTACAAATACTGAACCTCATTCACCAACCACAAATGACCCCTAAACCCCACGAAGATTCTGGCATGCACCAGTATTTCCTTGTGTGGGACTGGTTCTAGGGAAAAACTAATTTTATGCATGTTTAAGGGCACATTAATGAACACTTGAGCTCTGATTAGTTTTATCATTACATCACAATACTATTTTTATCATCTAAACCATTTTATCATGCTCTAAATTAACATTTTTCATTGTTATTTTCATTAACTGTTAAAGACCGAGAACTCGAATTAATCTGTTACAGACAAAAACAATGGAGACACATTTTTTAATTTTCCATCAATTCCATAATGACATGGTCCTTTCTACAAATATTGGACCTCATTCACCAACCAGAAATGACCCCTAAACCCTATGAAGATTCTGGCATTCAACCATATTTTTTTGTGTGTGTCTGTGTGGTGTGTGTGTGGGATTGGTTCTAGGGAAAAACTAATTCTATGCATGTTAAAGTGCACATTAATGAACACTTGAGTGCTGAGTAGTTTTACCATTACATCACAATAATATTTTTATCATCTAAACCATTTTATCATGTTCTCAATTAATATTTTTCATTGTTATTTTCATTAACTATTAAAGATCTAGAATTAGTACTTGAATTAATCTGTGACAGACAAAAGCAATGGAATCACATGTTTCATTATACCATCATTCCCTTAATGACATAGTCCTTTCTACAAATATTGGACCTCATTCACCAACCAGAAATGGCCCCTAAACCCCATGAAAATTCTGGCATTGAACCATATTTTTTTGTGTGTGGGATTGGTTCTAGGGAAAAATCACGTTCTATGCATGTTAAAGAGCACATAAATGAACACTTGAGTGCTGAATAATCTTATTATTACATCACTTTATCATCTAAACTATTTTATCATGTTCTAAATTTATATTTTTCAGTGCTATTTTCATTCACCGTTAACGACCTAGACATACTGTTTGTGCTGACTTCCAAGTGAATATTTCTCTGCATTTAACACATATTATCATTTAATATAATGCTATGTTTTGCATTTTTTACATTTTTCACTGAAAATCTGATATTTTCTTATATTTAATTCACTGATCATGTATATATTTATAAAATCCAAACACAGTAAATCCAAATGTTATCATATAAAACAAATAACTGAAGAAAAACTGTCTTTTTCAGCAAAATACATCATCAACATTATAAAAAAAACAAGCCTCTGGATCTACTGCCATGTGGAACTCCATGACTTTTATTGGTTCAGTATGATACTAGTCTCTAAATGTTGAAATGGTCCATATCTGATGCTGTGGAATAGCAAGGGAGCTGCCTTTTACTTGTATTCTTTTCATGTATTAATAGGATTAATGCTTCTAAAGTTATTAATCATTTTAGATCAGTAGATGCTTTTTGTTTTTTTTTTTTAATGTCTCTAGATCTTCACATAAATGAACACCTCACAAACATATCTTCACACTGTTTTAACAGAGGATGTCCATACCGTACCGTCTAACCCTGTATTGTTGCATACTCTGCTACTGTCCACCTGGGCTGTTTTACACAGCGCTGGCAAAACACATAATCACAGACATCCATCAGCCACCCACTCCCTCAAACACTCCCATACCCTCCACCATGCAGCACACCATCAGCATCTAAAAAGGACACAGCAGGTGACAAACTGCTTTACAAACCGGAGAAGGTGTTTCTAAAGGTAAGAGCGGGGAAAGAGCATTAGGTTGTATAGACGACATCAGCCACATTCTGTCACATTTTAGAATCTTCTGGCATCTTTTAATCACATCTGAGCGACAGTTTTTTAACCATCGGTTGTTTTTTCACATTCACTGAACATCTCTTTATTTTTTTGTCATTTCCTATCTCCTTCTGATGCTTTTGAATTCTGTTAGCCTATCACGGCAGTAGCTCTACTTCACAGCTACTTCAGCTATTTCTTTTTTCTATTTGAAGGCTGTGGTTTTGGATTTTCATTCCAGCATTCTTGACATCTTTGTGCACATGGCGCTACAGTCTCGTGACCTTTTCACAGGGAACGGTGAGGAGTTTACCCTGTGCTACTTAGAGACGACTAGCATGCCCGCTCAGTTTAGGAGGACAGTAGGATTCATCATTTTAACAACACAGGTGCGACACAGACTTTTCTTCTGACCTTTCTTAAGAACAACTTTAAGAAAAAACCTGGGTCCCATGCAGTATTATGTATAGCCATGATGAATGTTGGTTTCCTGACACTAATATCCTGCACTGGGGGTGTTAAAACCAAGGGCCAACAACCGCAGCTCGGCCATAAAGCAAATGCATATAACAGAGTAAAATGACAGTCACTATATCCTTTATATCCTTTTGTCTCTCTGTCGCTGCTCCTTCATGTCAGTGTCTCCAGCTCTGAAGTTCTGCCTTCCTGATGTGTGGTTCTACCCATAGTTTGACAGTGTCGTCCAATATCTGGACCATTTGTTGCACTTTCTATATAATTTTCTTGTTAACTTGTCTTTCCCCTCACCCCAGCCGGTCAAGGCAGATGGCCGCCTACCCAGAGCCTGGTTCTGTCGCAGGTTTTGTCTTCTATAAAGTAGGTTTTTCCTTCCTGTTGTCACCTCTTGGTCTTCCCTTTTTTCTGTTTTTTTCCCCCCCACTGTATTCCCTATATTTACGCCATAATATTATTAATAATTTGACCTAAATTTGTGAAGCACATTGAAACAATTTTGTTTTGCAATGTGTAGTATTAAATAGAATTGAATTGAATTGAATTGAATTGAATTGAATTGAATTGAATTGAATTGACAGTGCTGGCTTCATTATATCTAGCTCCCATAGACTTCCACTGAAATTCTTCTCATGAATAAAGTCCATCATTTTTTTTTTCTAGGAAAAACCATCATGTTATTCCCTCTTTTTTTTTAGACCTAATAATCTCTAGTAGTGTACTGGACATCTTTAACTTTCAGGTGATTTCATTGCAAAGAGAAGGTTTTGATGGCTGTCAGGTCAAGATTTCATTGATTGGTTTGTAGAGTAATTGTGGAGCTTCTGTTTATTGAATAAAATATTTTAATCACTATCCTTCTCCTCCGTAGTTGCATTTAATGAGTTAGGTTAACAAATGAAATGACTTTTTTTTTTTTTTACATTACTGACTTGATTATGTTTATCACTTTAAAACATAATTAATTTAGCATTAGAATCATCTCATCAGTCAATCCAATCAAGCTTTAAACCAGTATTCAGTCTGAATTTCCACTGGTTAGCACAGTTTCATCTACTCGTACTGCTTCCTGTATTTCATTTGAACATGCAGCTATCACCATGTTGGATTATGGATGTAGTTATTTTATAAGAATTTTGGGAACTGTGTGTTTTATTTTATAAAAATTTTGGGATCAAGCAGACGCCACTTATTTCTTTTTCAACAAAGGTGGCTGCAGAGTAGAATATGTCATTTCAATGATGACAACAACATAAATATTTGACATGTAAGTCTGTGAAGAAATACACAGTATTCATTGCATAGAAAAGTATAAAATATGTTATTTCTAGTTGCAAAAGTTCTAAAATGTGACCAATGTGTGATATTACAGTAGCTCTATTCACTTATTTGATAGTTTATGGTTAAAAACTCAAAATCAAGCAACTGATTGCATCTTTAATTTTTAAAACATCTTGACCTAAGGTAAAACTGCTCAGTCTATTTAGATAATTGCAAATTGATTAATGAACAGCTGCAGTTTATGTTACAACATTGAATCTTTATGTACTTTACTTAAAAACAGGGCTGAATTGCTAACCAGAACACATTTTAATGACCTTCTTGGGTTATTTACATCCTGCAGTGGCTTTTTCATGTGCCCAGTTCACGTTATTTATTCATCAGTCAATAATGACCACCTTAAACCAAAAGCCGTTGTACAAACCACATGATCACCCAATGTTTCCTGACTTTACAGCTTGACATCTTTGAAACGCAGCGCTCGATTACAGGGACCCATACATTATGTTATACCCCACCAGCTGGGTTCTCCTCTCTGAGGCAAAAGAAAGGGTGCATTTCACAGCTGCTTTCAAAGGGGTCTTTGAAAGGAGGCGGCTCTGGCAGCTGGTTCTGACTGCCTGAACATGCAGACTGTGGTGGATCAATCCCTGCAGAACTGGGAAACACTTGAATCTGGCAGGTGGTTTTTCTGAAACAGCTCTTCCAACGCTTCAGTTTCTAAAGCAAAATCAAATGTTGTTGTACACAAAGCTGAGATGCTTTATGGTGCAACTACTCTTAAGGTTTTGGAAACTAACACTTTAATATGCATTTTGGATGCACATCAAATTTAAAGTGACTATAAAGTGTTTCAGCCAAACAGAGCATCACTGATATTTACCGTCTCCTAAAATAATGGACAGAATCTAGTATTTGCAAATATGCCATAATGACCATTATTTTATGTACTTTAGATATTTTTAATTTCTGTGCTAAAATGCCTAAAATAATATACTTTTTTTTTCAAATGTTTCCACAAAAAAAATTGTATTGTAGAAAACTACAACAATACTACAATTGCATTAATTGAAAGTGTGTCTGATTTGATCCTCTGTCAATGGTGTCATGACTTGCACATATTTAATTACAATGATATTACATAAAGTGAATATGTAGTACAATATGTCCCTAGATGTAATGTGAAAAATACCATGAATTCACAAACATGTTTTTTTGTATCAAACATCAAATACACTTTTATCAAATGTGATGATCCCATCACTCCACCCTACATCATAAACTCATTCAACATACAACCACATGTTTTGTTTATTTATTTATTTATTTTTAATATTTATTTACTTAAATTTTTAAGAAACAGACCAATAACAATTGGAACTACATCTTATGCTTTTAACGTGACCTCCAATATACCTAATTCAAATGATGCAATAGTATTTTGTTTTAGTATTTTGAATATTTAGCATTAAATTGCTGAGTAGGGCAACTTCATGCCACCTAAATCACCAATTTTTAGAATTAAAATGAAGAAACTAGCTGAATAAAAAAAAAGAGTACATATTATTTCAAATGTAGGTAGGAATGAGCCTGAAATAGGTTAAGTGAAAAAGACCAGTACAGAGAGAAACTCTACTTTCCAGTTATGCCCTGTCCTTTATTAATAAAAAAAGAAAAAGAAAAAAAAAATGCTCAAGGTCAACAATAGCATTGCTTCCAATTACTATTTTAGATCTCCATCTGTGTCGATTGTGTCACCAGTTATGTGTGTTCTTCTGCTGATAAAGCACCGAGCTGGAAATCTGTAATATCTTTCTGAAGGACACATTTATGACACTATCAGATAACTGCATTCGGAACACGCTCCTGCCCTCACTTTACACCCAGCTATTAAAACATACATTTTGCAAGTAATTGCACTTATGGATATTCCAACCAAATTTGAGGAGTGGAAAAAAGTCATCCATTTTGATGTCACCTGAGTAATAATCACCATGGCAGGGTGACCGAGCACCGCAATAATAACCAAACATTATGCTGAGAGCCTCTATTCAAACTCTGTTTTCACAGTAATATGTAAAGCTGGACTGACAAGAAATGGCTTTTATAGCTGATTAATCTGCTCCAGACATATTGTAAACTACCTGAACTGAAAGCTGTTGATTTTTTTCCTTTTTTTTTTTAATCCTGTCCTGTCTCTTTGTTAATTTGCTACTTTATGCAGATATTGTAGCAGGTTGCAGGATTCATAGACAGCTATTATTTCACCTGTAAGTCATCAAATGGTGGGAACATAAACATGAAATAATCTCTTAGATCAAACAGTGGATGTAAAATCTTCTCATAATCCTCTCATAATGATGCTTTTTAGGATGGAGCAAGTATTTGAACTCTCAATTAAGGTCACTATAGGTCATGTACACTAAAACTATAAGGGTTTTTTCACCACTCTAGTAATACTAGTACCAATAATAATAATAATATTAATAATAATAATAATAAAAATAATAAATCTGAAAAATGACCAATGCAACAGTAATTAAAATGAAAATAATTTGCAGATTCATTCAGCTTTTTTTTTCATACTGTTAATTGTTCAAGGAGTTTAATAATTAAAAAGCTTTGCACAGTATTAGACACATGATAGCGATACTTCAATTCTTGCGATTTAAAACATGCACTTTATTCTATATCCATTATGACTGGACTGCATTTTTCTGATTGTAGACTGTGCTGTATAGAGATATGGATTGTTTTATCATTTGAAGCCTGCCAAGGGACTACAATGCAATTTAATGCAGTTGAACAGTTGTGCCAATGCTGGCATATTTACAATGGTATGATGTGCTAAATTCATTAATGTGCAATGTCCCTTCCCAAAATAATTGCATAATTCTAGGGGCTTTCTTAAAGTTTTTTTAAAAACTAAACCTAAAAAAATTGACTCTAGTTCAATTTCTCAAAATAGAAATAAAACAAATACTATATACACATACTATATACTATATACTATATAATACTGGTACTGTTTTCATGAAAAAAACCCCACTTATTTTTGTGTAACTTTCTCACCTGACTCTTCAAACTCTTTGTAGAGCAGCCCCCATGTCTCTGTGATCCTCTCAAGGCTTTCCTCCATGGCTTGGATGTCCATATAGGGGCAGTTGCATTCTGGGAACTTAGGATCGCAGTTGCACCAGCAGTCATTGTCCTTGCACACGAATTCTCCCTCTCCATTACAGGCGATGTAGCTGAGAGCTGCCTGAACAAAACTTTCCCTTAAGTAGTCCGGAAGGATCACTTGTAAGCCTGTAAAACGGAGCAGGATTTAGTGCTGTCATCAAACTCCGAATTTATAAAGTGACAGTGGAATGATAGCGGCAATATAATACTGTATGAGCATGTAACTTATCTAATAAAACGTGCAACAGCGTTTAGAAAGCCAGCCATACATAAGAAATTATTACTGATGTTTCTCCATCATCTTTTACTGAGGAGGCTACTTTATTTATTTATTTATCTATTTTTTTATACAAAGGTATCCTGTTGGCCTCATTAAAACAGGTAAAATCAGACAAACCTTGCAGCTGGACTTTATTTTCAGGGCTCTGAACCAGCACAGAGCTGACAGAGTCAAGGTTGTCATAGTTACTGCATCCAAGAGGACCTGTGCGGGTCTCTGTCACCTGGGCAACAACAAATACAAAGCTTATTTGAAAAACATTTTAACATATCCGCATTACAAGTGAGACATTAAAGCCCCTTGTGTTTTTCAGCCACAATAATGGTACTGTTTTTATTGGAATCAGCGTGAAGGAAACGAAACAAAAGTAAGCCCATTTCCAGCCATCTAAATTGTTCTCCTTTCTGTAAGAATGCCACACGTGTCTGTGTTTTTTCTAGTCGCTGATTGAAGACATTTCCATTGACCTTTGGCACACGACGGCTCCGGCAATACATTCTTTTTCACTTCATTTGCAAGAAGAGATCTTATTTCAGCACCCTCCTTTTTCTTGTTGCGACATGGTGAGGAGCACCTAACCAATTCTCATTTTTCTCCCTTTGTGGTTGCGGGACACCGTATTTTGTTCGGCGATTTGTCCTGGTCGGGCTTGTCAGAGGACAGTTGGTGTAAAGTGACAGATGGATGAGGCGAGACAATGAGGGTCAGTCGATCAGTAACACAATCATGGAGGGCTGAAGGGCTCGGGAGCTCATATGAAGCTGCTGCTGCGCCTAGGATGTGAGAACTCAGTATGGGGCTCTTTAATCAAAGCCTTAATCCGCAGGAAAAAGGAGGGTGTGAAGGGATGAATAAATATCCACCGTCAATGGGAAAAGGAAAATGAAGATAATTTGAGTACAATTCTTCAGCTATAATATTTATATCACGTTATAAATCCCGTGTTTCCCTCACAAGGGATTTTAATGTCGATATGAATATGAGGAAATGAGATACAACTCTGTGTTTGAGAATACTGAAACCATATAAGGAATTATTTGATATGCCATATGATATGCCATATGGCAGAACATTGACTGATGAGCAGAGCATTCAATTTCCGCTTTGCATAGCAGATGCTATTCACTGTAGATACATTCTGGTATATTAGAAATACTTAATAGGACATTATTGGCCACCTGTATCTTGGCACATGATTATAGAAGGTAGTGAAGCAAAGGCTCCAAGATTTGTGTCATTTTTTAGTACATTTGCAGTTTTATTGAGGGAGAGGCCACATTCAGTTACGATGAAAATGTGACTTATGTGGTATGAAGATAATAGGAATATTTTCACTGAAAAACAGGAGAAAGAGAGGAATAGTTTTAGTCGCTGCCAAATAGAGAGAGAGAGAGAGTCAATTCAGATGCAGAGGCCAAAACCTTCATTACAAATTCCTGAAAACATTTTCTTTTGTGTTTTATTTGTTTCATTTTTAAGTTCCCATTTGCTGAAATGACTGAATGAATTTATTTATTTCAAACGAACATGTCTAACATTGAGAATATATATATATATATATAAAGCAAAAACAAAAAAAATAATATAAGCATCATCAAATCATAATACGAACAAGTTCGAAAAAATGAGTGGGCAGAAGTAACCCTGGCAAATGTATAATGTATCTTTAAAAAACAAAACAAAAGAAAAGCCAAAAACAGACTACAGCAGACTAATTTCTTTCTGCACAAACTAAGAATCATGACCAAAAAATATATATTAGTAAATTATAAATCAAATCACAATTAGTCAAAACAATGTCCATTATGTTTTATGAGCATAATAATTAAATGTTCTTGATAATTATCATTTCCAAATGGCAGACAAATACATTTATTCTGATCTGGAAAAAATTAAGAGACCAGTGCAATTCTTTCTAAAATCAGCATCTCTACATGTGATCAAGAGGAAGATGGATGGTCATAAGCATCAAACAAAGCTGAGCTGCTTGAATTTTTGCACCAGGAGTGGCATAAAGTCACCCAACAGCAATGTGAAAGACTGGTGAAGAGCATGACCAGACGCATGAAGGCTGTGAATAAAAATCAGGGTTATCCATCAAATACTGATGTCTGAACTCTTCCTAAGTTAAGACATTTGTATAGTGTTGTTTAAAAAATAATATGAATTTGTTTTACTTGCATTATTTGAGGTCTGAAAACACTGGATCTTTTCTGTTAGTTTGACCATTTGTCAATTTTTGCAAATAACTGCTCTATAAATGACAATATTTTTATTTGGAATTTGGGAGAAATGTTGTCAGTAGTTTATAGAATAAAACAAAAATGTTCATTTTACTCAAACACATACCTATAAAATAGTAAAATCAGAGATACTGCAGGGGTCTCTTAATTTTTTCCAGGGCTGTATTTTGTATAATTTTCCTTAACCTTACATTATTGGTGTAGTAAATTACATTCAAATGACCTGATTTTTCTTGCAGACTAATTTTAAAGCTTTGAATTAATAATTCAACACCGCACAAAAACATAGAATTATCAATAGTGTCAATGTGATGGAAGAACAATATTCATATTTAAACGTGTTATAAATATATGGCTTTTCAGGAATGTATTTCACATAACTTATAACAGCCACTGTTCCTTGTTGTGGGATTTGTGCAACGGGAAACAACACAGACAAGAGGACATAATAGAATAACATATAGGTGACTATTTTGTTTAGATTAGATTTTTGGACTGGTTTTCCTCATTGGACCTCTATTGAAGCAGAGTTTCTGTAGATTTGCTACACCTCTGGCATGTCGTGCCTCCTACACACTGAATGTGGATAAGGAACTGAACAGTATAATGATTCTATGATGTTTTTATATATACATGTTTACTGCTGTTTTTCTGAGATGCATTTAACCCTTTATACTTACCTTATAAACTGTCCCCTGTACAAAGAATTTAGTATTATAGAGACTTATACTGTATTAAGAGCAGAATAAGTTATGCCTATTTCTACATTTACTGTAAAGTGAATACAAATGCCAGTGCTGCCTCAACAGACACAGATACATACTGTATATGAATAGAAAATATGCCTATTTTCTACCACCTCATAAGAACAATCCATGGTGTGTAATGTTGTCTTATTTCAATAATTTGGCTGTTTGGTGATGAATTTCTACCATGGTGAGACTGAGCCACACTGTAAATATTCACTTAAGCATGTAACAGTTTCAACATTGGTACAAAGGGAGTGAGTGCTACATGCAGCTTTAAAACCTAGATTTCCCTGTGTTCATTAGTGTGTCCATATGTGGAAGTCTGGTACAGTCTACTGTCTGTTTACTGTAGCTTGTCTGCAATACTAGAAAAATAAATTTTGTCTTTGAGTATGACGATCGTGTTAGCTTTCTCCACGAGTTATAAGAACTGAGAGCACAAGAATATATTTCCGTCCTGAAATGACAAACAATACAATGGAGAGACCGTCCGTGAATTGAAAAGATGAAGCCAGAGAACTCTGCTATTTCCGTGTTGAGGGCTATCACCCTCTTTATCACTGTGTGCAGACAAGACTGGCAAATACGGTCTGAATCAGGTGGGGATATCGATTCTGTCTAGGAAATTCTCAAATTGTAACAAAAATGATCCCCGCCGCTCTCAAACAACTGGAGTCATTACTCATTGTACAAACAAGCCGCTCTGATCACAGACTCGACGCCGGGCTTTGACTTCTTTAAAAGAGCCCACATTTCCACAGTCAATCCAAAGCACACAACAGTAACAGGCTTTTCCTGCAAAATGAGCTTCAGTTTCCCCTTTGCATTGAGACAGCGGGGAAGCCATAGCCCGACCAGGCCCCTCTCATTCATCCCTCAACTTGTTCGATTTCAGATTCATGCAGAGTAGTGTTTAAGCCTATCTGTTTCGCCACCGTGCGGGTCAACGCCCTGCGAGAGCCACGCACCAGTCTGACGGAGTCTGTCATTCCTTCCACTCACTTTCTACCCCTGATGGAGGTGAATCTCTCTTCTTTCCACTCCCCCCCTGTCAGTTACGCCAGATGACTGCCTTTGGAGCATGAAAGCATGCTCTTTTTTTTCCTTTTCTCATCTCTGTAGCTACAGAAAAAAAAAAAAAAAAAATCCTAATTCCCAAGAAATGAAACAGACAAAAGCATCTGCCTCTGCACCTCAGATGTGCTCACCTTACCTACAAAAAAAAAAAAAAAGACTTGTGTTCAACCTTCCCTGAACACAATGTAGTGAGAGGACGGAGCTTTGATATAAGTACAGAGAGTGTGATTCATGTTCTGCTACAGTAGAGAAAGCCTTACTTCACAAGTTGACTACCACCGTGTTCCAAAGAATGAAAAAGACCGAAAGGAGGGTCATCCTCCCCTCTGTCACCCTATTAACCCCATGCTACCTGAAGGTGACAACCGGAGGCAGAAACCTGTCAGGAGCTGTGCTTCACAAGATTCATTTATCTCCCCCTCACCATATGTGCTCAACACATCCCTTCAGCCAGACTGGGTGAGTATGACTGTTCAGCACCACGTCTCATCACAGGCTGATGAAAAGTGTGGGTCCATATTTAATTACATTGCCATTTTCTCAGTCTTATGGGGCAATCTAAAAGGAACATAAGAATGGTTACAAAAGTGGTTATGTGAAAAAAAAAACAACAAAAAAACAATGAGTAGCATCAGAGAAGGAAGAGAAAAATAAATAAATATAGGGGATTTAACAAATTGCGTCCATTCTATATAGTTCATGGAGACTAGAGATTCCATAATTTTGTCTATGTTTAATACTAAGTATCCAGTAAGTCCGATTATGTCATATTATACTTGCATACATTCATTTTTCTTAATTTTGTAATATTCTAACATTGACTTGCATTGAATTTATAGGGACTGCATCACAATGTATTTGATAATGTACAAAGATAATGTACTTGTATATTGCCTCAGTGTTGTATAAAGCAGTAAATATGTTTTGCAATGAGGTACTAAAATTGGGTACAAGAATGTTGCTCGTTGAAAATACTAGTTTGTTAGACTTTTATTCAAAGGGGGGCTTTAACCGTCTTTGGACGGCTACCCTGTAAACAGATCCAGATGGCAGAATGATGTAATTCAGTAATCTTAAAATCCTGAAATGATGCATCATGATTCTATACAGATTATACAATGAGTTTGTGGCTCTACCTTCCAGTTTCTTACTTTTGCTGTGGGCGAAGATTGTTTAAAATGGTTTGTGTTATATTTAAAAAGAAACAAATTGCCAAAGCACTTGAATGGAATCAGCAGTATCAGACCACTCTGAATAAGGGACAATTTGTCTCTAAAGATTGTTAGAAATATGTTGCATTCCCTTTTACCCTTTTCTAACATTTAACTTAAGAAAAACAAGTTCTATTATGCAAAGACAATGGAATAATTTAGTCATTTGTGAGTGAAAAAAAAGAAAAGAAATTCTAATGAAATAGGAAAGAACACAATCTACCAAGGCCGGCAGTAGTTCAGCTTTTCTCTAGATGTCTCCTACATCTTTTTGCCATGGTCTAATATGACTAAAGGACTCAGAAATAAATATACAAAGGTGTTACCTTGATAGCAGTGGAGGCAATCTGGATGTGGTGCAGCTTGCGCAGGGTGCTCTCCCGGTCAATGAAGTAGGAGGCTGCCAGCTGGTGCAGAGCCTCCAGAGTCACAGTGGAGGAGTTACCTGAGTAATCGCTCACCTCTGCTTTCTTACTCAGTTTCCTCTTGTCCACGAATATTGTTAAGGCCTCTTCTCCTGCACAAAAACGGAATAGGAGCTGGTTACGTACTGAGCAAATATTGAGCATTTTAGCATAGGTTGAAGACCAGAGCCTATGGAAATAGGAAATCCGTATTGTCAGCAGTGTGCAAAAAACTAGTCTTTGTGCGGTAAATTATTGATTTTCATTTCTGAAATTAAGTCAGACTCATTCCAGGTGAGTTCTGGAAACTATAATCTCTAACCTTTATCATAGTCAGTGTTGTATAGTAACAAAGTAATAATACTACATTACTGTACTCAAGTATGTTTTGGGAGAATTTGTACTTTACTGAATAGTTTTATTGTGTATTCTTATTAGTATTATTATAGTTTTATCAGTATTATTATTTATTCCATTTACTTTCACTATTACTTCACTACATTTCCTAACTCAACCTCATACTTCTACTCCGATACATTTTTGATGCACGTGATTGTTTCTCGTTAAGAATAATCACTTAAAGGTCCGATCCAGGATTTAGGTCAGAGCTCTAGTGCATGTGCAGTCCACCTGGTCCTGTTCCAGGCCCACTGGTTGGATTACATGTTGTAGATTGACTTTCAATCACATTGTTAGTCTGACTGTCAGAACTTCGACTTCAGACGATGAAAATTGTACTTTTAAAGTCCACTTTTAGTCGGACTGAGGCAATAATTACGTTTTTAAAATATCATATAAACCCACTTAGTGGTGTTGTTGGGGGTTGGGTTGCCTGAGGATCACATCTCTGAGGTACTGCGGTCCTGTTGGCGTCATTGAGCCATGGCCTCCGGGTTGTCCTGAGGTGGTTTCCAGCTCAGTGTGAAGCGGTCGAGGTGAATATCAGCAACTTCAAGTCTAAGGGCATGAGAAGGGTGAAGTATCCCTTCCAAGTGGGGGATGATGCTGTTTCTGTATCTCTGGGTCGTACTAACAAGTGAGGAAAAGGAGTAGCATGAGGTGGACTGAAAATGATGTGGATCCTACTTCGGTCTATTGTGGTGAAGCTTTATTTACAGGATGATCCACATTAATGGTCGTCTATGGTCACAAGTTGTAAATAGTGACTGAAGGAACTAGATTTATCTACACAAACGACTACTCCTCCACATTGAGAAGAGCCAGGTATGTGAGGATGGTTTGTTTAAGGTATTTCCAGCTACAAGGAGACCTCTAATCAGGCCCAGGACACGTTGGAGGGATGACATCTGTCCACTGGCTTGGGAAAGCATTGTTGTGCCCCCTCCCTCTAGACAGTCTGGGTTTCTTTGCTTAGGCTGCTGCCCCTGAAACCCAGAAAAGTACCAAAAGCTGGCTTTTGAAGTACTATTGCACTATTAATGTGTATGCATCTCTTGATGTTTAGGTTTGACCTCGTTTGAGCTACTTTATATAGTACCGTCAACTCTCAGGAACTCAGGAGAGCACCCCTGTTTTCAGCTTTGTGACTGCATTTTTCAGCTAAAATTGTTCTGAGAGTGTTCACAGTCACATCAAGATGGTTCCTCCATTGGTTTATGCGATCGCTACGGCTGGAAACGCCATCAGACATGATAGGTAAATAACCATTTACATATGGATAGTGCATCATTGCGTATACCAGGGTTATACCTTTGCTATTTTTCCTTGTAAATGTTTTATTTGACCTCGTAAAACAATGAAATGCTAAACCGGAAATAAAGTCAAAGATGCTTAGAGTGAATGGAGAGGGAGCGCCTCTGTAGAGCGCACAGGGACTTTGGCGTGTACGCTCAGAGTGAACAGCACCTGCTGTTCCACAAACAAGGTGGAATACATTAGAATAGTGTATAGAGTATTTCATAGAATAGAACACAAATCCCTTACACCCTGGAAATGTCAGGCTTGTGTCTCATTCCAGACAGGAACTGTTTTCATGCCTGACATCAGTGATCCTACTTTGTCGAAAAACCAGTGCAGCATTTTTCTAAATGGTGTAAATAATACATTTTTGATCATAGTTTGAGCCCTTAGTTTTCCGCTAAGTTGTATGTCATCTAAAATCTGCTTAGAATAATTTGCTGTGTTTTAAATAAATGTGTCAAATTAATTTTCAGTTTTTTTCCTCTTTTTTTGTGATCATATAGCTTTTTTCTACATTCACTACAATATGAATCTTCTCAAAACCCACGCCGTCCTTGATTGTGCTTACAGAGCCTAGGTTTTATGAGCATTAATACACAAGAAGACCATGGAAAAGAAATGTAAAGTAAAATGCCTTAGTCTGGATGGGGTTGATCGGCTTTACATCAGTAATATTATAATGATTTTTAATAGATTTCACATCAAACTCTACCACAGATCGTTCACTCTACCATGCTTATGAATTCCCTTTGAATGCAAATGAGATCCTGCTGCCCACACCTATCACGGAGACACTCTGCCGGGCTATCAACGTGGTCCAGAAAGAATGACTCTGATTGGCGGTGGGTAGTGACATCACAAATATACAGAATTCCATACAGTTCTTTTCAGGCCTAGTTACCTGATAAAGGACTGCAAACAGAGGCTCCATCGAGTTAGTGTCTTCGTTCAATGTCGACAAAGACCAGATTCCAACATGAGACAGACTCTAAGAAGATACTCAGCCATGTGTGGATGTGACATTTAACCTTTAAGGTGTAGGACATTCAAGGTCAACACATTTAGAATTATATAGTTTTCAGGATGTGGTGAAAAATTGTAATCTGAAAAGTCCAAACAGTCCATTTTCTATATCTAGATATCAGGGAAGAAACACATCCATGTTAATAAAATTATAGAAATATCTCAATATCTCATTATGTACAACTCCCTCCTCCTAAACTGAGCACACATGAATATTGCAGTGTTATATCCATCCCTTTTAATATTGTCTTACCAAAGCTTGATGTCTCCATTGGCACATTTTCATTGCAGCCATGTGGTACCTTCCACGGCTCATGACACCTTTTTGTAATTTCAGTTAATCTACTTGGCCATAATATTGACACCGACACCTGATGTGGCCATGGAGAGACTGTAAATACCAGGTGGTACGGTTCAAGAGCCATGTCATCGGTGATACAGGAGGCTTTTGAGAACAAAGATACTTGACCGCATGGATAAGCATTGATAAGTACACTCACAGGATGATCTCTTTACTCTCCATGTCAAAGAGGCATAGCAGCCACTGATCAAAGCAATCAGCACTTCATACTCCAGGCTGCAGCAGCACACCCTCCTTACTCTGAGAGTCCCCAAGACACCGCACATCATATTTCTCATCATAATGCGGTGTTAATGCTTCAGGGCAATTTTTCTGCCCAGTGCCTTTCCTCCTCAGCTGCTGAAGGGCACCCTCCTAATAACACATATATTTATTAATTTCATTAAGTCCATATGTTTCTGAACACAGAGGCAATCCATTCAGAACCACACAGGCATATCTCTGGCAGCATTCCAAGGCAAACTCCTCATTCTCCTCTCTTCATACCACTAAGTACTGGCTCAGTGCCAGAGTGCGGGGCTGCATCAGCTCAGGCAGCCGGTAGAGAAGCATTATATGCAGCCACTCACAATGTCGACCTTTACTAAGGCAGGAGTCAGGTCTAAAGTAATTGACAAGTGTTGCTCTGTAAAAGCAAATCTGTGCTGCAAGACAAGCCTGGACCTCAGTGGCATCTTATGTTTTTTTGTTTGTTTTGTTTTTTTCCCCCTGTACCTTCCTTTGTACCTTATTCTGGAGACCATACATGCTTGTCTATTCATCAAACTGCATACATCCCTAAATGGGGTGACTGTGAGTGGGAGTGGCATGCTTTTACATGCCTTCATACATCTCTGAAAAGTGATTCCTGTGCTTCAAATAGCATATTATTCTGATGCGGTGTGTAATTCAGTTACTTACTGTGACTGAATCATTGAGCCTTGTCCAGCTGTTTCCATGTGTGCTACCTAGAAGGGCAAATTCTAAAGGCTTTTATCAATGTAAAATGTATGCTTTATTGAAGGAATTTAGCACCAGATGTACTTTTTTTTCTCCTTTGACTCTGTAACCTCTATAATCAGCTGTTTTTTTTATTTATTGAAGTTTATTCATTTCACTGTGCCATTGAAATAGTGTGCTATCATGTACTCACCAAATGTATATCGTATTTTTTTCCCACACAAATTTAGCACTAAATATCATAAGATGTAAGTTGAATGTCAGTCTTATTTATAAATGAACAAATCTGTCAGAAACATCAATTTAAAGTAAGAGAAACAGCTGGACACAAACAGCTAGAAGCCTGTTTTGTTTCTAGTTTTGTCTCAAATACAAACCCTTATTCTGAATGTAAGTACAAATGCTGATTCTCTGTTGTTATCATTATGAAACACACATTCAGTGTGAGCGAATGTAGGACTTGAGGGTGACAAATAACAAGGAAAACCCTGATGGGATTCTCTCCTCCAGGATGATAATGCTCACATCCACAGGGCAAAGGTTGGATGAATATGTAAATGAAGTGATTCATATGCTGCACTTTCAAAGCCACCATGTCTCAACCCTGGAGAATATCGCATTTTGGACAGACATGTTAAGAAAAAAAGGTTCAAACTGAAAACAATTTGCAACATGATGGTCTGCAGTGTTCTGTAGACCAGTTTACACCAAAGTGCGAAGGCCGTGTGTCGTTTACATCACATCGACTGTCTTCACTCCTATTGGAACTGCCTGCTTTCCAGCCTTTTGTGTGTCTTAAAATATAGCTGAGGATAGTAATAGTCAGTTGCTAATATTGATAAAATGGCAAAAATATAAAACAAAAAAATAAATAAGGGTATTCCCACAGCATTTCTGTCATTTAGAAGAATTGTTATCACATCTAATAAGCAGAGAAAACACAAACTATGTAGACAGCCTATCACCAGGGGGACAGCTGATAATGATGTTTTTGCTTCTAGGTGATGGGTGAGCTGCAGTCCATTTAAATGCTGAGGAAAAATGTACACGATATAATGTTATGTCCTGAAACTAACCACCGGCCAAAGCTGAGTCACAGGTGATGCCATCAGCCATCACAGCTCAAACTTCTCCCAGCAACATATTAAAACGATTTCATCAAGTCACAAATCTTTTCTCTGAACTGGGCTTTAGATAGCACTCTCCATCATCGCCGTCAAAACATCAAATGGGGGTGGGGGGGTGGATCTTTGGGAGTACTGGTGTTCCACCCCTCCAGATGAGCTCACAGACTTGTGGAATCAATACTGAGGTACATTTAAGCCCACAGCGGCCCAAGGCTTATCTGCACCATCACAACAGAAACATATGGTAATGTATAAGGCATGTGCTCTGCCTTTGCTTACCTCCCAGTGTGGCTGACAAAAGGAAGTGAGTCCCATACTTCCTGATCAGATTGTCAGTAATCATCTGGGTGGTGGGCCGGCGGCCCAGGAGTCGAATGTTCCTGATGAACTCAGGAGTCAGAGGTAATGGAGACTCTAGGAAATCTCTCCTCTCCACTGCCAAGTTGTTCACCTTCCATCTTCCGAACTCCCTGACAGGAATTAGAGAGAGAGAGGGGGAAAAAAAATATAATAACATTAATAAACATCATTAAAAAAACTGTCAAACTGAAATTATTAGTCGGTTGTTTGCATTAATCAGCAGTTTTGATACTAATTTATCAAACGAAAAATGCTGAATATTTGGCTCGAGGTTTTTACAGAGTTATTTTAAAGACTGAAAATAAGAGTTTTGTTGCTACAGTTAAAAGGTGATCCAACACCCTACTACTACTACTACTACTCATATTAATATTATTATTATTAATAATAATAATAATAATAATAATAATAATAATAATAATAATAATAATAATAATAATACACGGTCTCTTTATTTGTAGATGAAGTATATCTCATTTGCATGACGATACTGACTTAATGAATGAATGACTTAATGAATGAACAAAAGGATGAATGGCTGACCTAATTGCTGCTCAAAGTTGCTGTAAATGAATTGGGATCTTAATGTGCTCTACTAAGTATTTCTGCTTATGTACCATTTGCAACAATTTCATTTACAATAGAGAGTATTAAATGAAGAAAAACATCCTGTATAAATGAGTCCCTCTAATTGCAACTGCACTCGTGACCATGCAAACTGTAAGTATTTCAATGCAGAATAATGATGAAAAATATATATTCAGCAGGAGAAAAAATAAAACATAAAGAAAATGTTGCAGACAAGAAGCCAGTATCATTGGGAGCTATATTTGTCACCTGAGACTGAAATGTGCTCCCACCGCACAACTGACAGATGTTTTCCTTAATAGCTCATCATGACAGAGATATACATTGAAATGAATAAAGCACAAAGTGGTAAAAGAAATAGTCCCATAGCTCAAATAGAGAATGTGCTCTGTAATGAGAGAGAAAACAAGGTGGGAGCAAAAATGTCATGAAAACAGTGAAAGCTGCCAGAACAAAAGCGTCTGCCCGCCTTTGTTGCCTTTGCATGTTTTTTTTTTTTTTCCTGTTCCCCTCTGACAAATAATATGTCTGATTAGAACTGTGACTGCCACCTCTATATATTAATCACTAGTACTCCATTTATCGCAGTATCTGTGGACTTGTACCTATTCAGTTGCAGCTGGCAGCTTTAATATGATAATATGATATAAGTCTAGATAGCAGCAGAAGCGAAAATGAGGAATTTTAATAAAGCTTTGTATATTTTATAAAGCAGGACTTTCTTTTGGCCTATCTCCGTCTCACAGCTTTCAGGCTACTGTGACTTCCTTCTTTCATGTAAAATCCTAATATACGCACCTAAATTATACAAGGGGAAAAAAAAAATAGACATGTCAAAGGCAGCTGAACTAGAGCAAAACTTAGCTAAACAAAGAACACAAACATTTAGTCAATCCAGAAAAACCTGGCACCCTGTATGCAATATTTTCCCTGGTGCTGCTCTTTGAACCCACATTACATTTGGCAGTGCTTTGAGTCTTACGCGGAGTTGTTCCACAATAACCGAAAAAGTTCAAGGTGTTTAGCAGAAGATTTCCATGTAAAATGCCCTTCACAGATACTCCTCGTCTACTTTCAGTTCAACACTCGGCTTAACTGAAAGAGAGGGCACGCCGTGAATTAAAACGAAGCATGCATGTCTTTGTTTGCCTGGCATTAAACATACAGTACATATTTTGCTGAGGGAATATTTTGTTTCCAGATGAGAGGGGTGCATCAGCTCAATAGCTCTGCAAAGTCATAAAGCCGCTGTAGAGGAAGGTAATCGGAATTACCACCTTGCAAAAACAACATGATGCATTTCCTTATTTGTTCCATTGATCATACAGACTGTATTTAAAACAGCGAGGGGAGTCTGTGTAGCTCAACACATGCCATGTAGATAGTAAAAGAGTAGCTAATTTCAATGCTTTAGTTTTGATCTGAGACTCTAATCACTGAGACGCTTTGATCAGGCCTGGTGAGTGTGAAGCTAATCACCAGAGAAGCATAGTAAAGATAAAACTAAATGTGCACATTTGGAACTTCTACAAAGCCGTGCTGTAAGCTCCAGCATAAAATGTTCAGAGTTTAGATACATCCAAGACCAACTTTGTAATATTTAGTAATGTATGACAACTATGCTGTTGCTAAATTACCTGTACAAATGGCTGCTATGGTAATAACTGAAAATCGAAGAGGCAATTTCTACCATTTTCACTAATCTGTATTATAAATGCTGTTTGTCTATACCAGAACCATTACACCCACTTAGTCATGTGCACATTGAAGCTTAAACACATGCCATTTCCAGTCGCTGCCAGTCCAGGTAGCCTGTAATTACAGTCTGGTTGGCTCGACGCCTCTCAAAACAACATTAAACTAAATGCAGTGGATATGCTGTGACTGAGCAGGTGAGGCCATTCTGACCACTGCGAACCTGCTGTCACAACAAAAGAACCATCAGCGAAACTCCATACCACGAAGGCAGCAGAAGATCAAAAAATCCAAGGTCAAAACTGTTCGCTTTATAGATTTTTTTTCTCTGGGAACAGGCATTTGGCTCAGCAGTCCCACACCTGAACCTCCGCTTTGGGGTTAAAACCCACTGAAAACATATCCCGCATAAATTTTTTCCAGAGTCCAAATGTCACTGGTTATTTCCTATCGTACCTATTTGATGTGTTTTCTGCGGAGGGGCCAACAAGCGTCATCATGATCCATCAATCACGACTTCAGCCTTGAATATGTTGAGCTTGGCCTTAATAGTTGTTCCTCTTCAAATAATGGAATTTTAATAGGAGGAGTAGGAGTAGGAATAGTAGGAGTGTGCTACTTGAACTGGAGCATTGGAATGGAGAGGACATTATATAACAGTACATATGTCACGCCATGATGACGCATGTAGAGAGCCAGGAGAGGTGCATTTATACAGAAAGCATTTAGTCCCTCCAGCTCCGGTTTGGTTCCAAATTCTGAAATAAAGAGGTGAAATTTGCATGGTTTTAACATCGAGGTGAACCAGTATTTTATATGTTACTCTGAATGGATGGATGGTTTGA
>JAPQRQ010000019.1:1223283-1239058 GCA_037367365.1 Apogon talboti | reverse complement strand
AAACCCATGGAGTTGGATCAATGACAGTGGATGGACACACTGGGTTTATGTTCAGTTAATGATATTTTTGCTGAAAAGTCACTTTTTCTCAACTTTAATCTGAGCTTTTATGAACATCTATATGATCAGTGAATTAAATATACAAAAATGCATGATTTTCACAGAAAAAATGCAAAATACAGAAGATAATATTAGAATAAATGGTGATAAATCACTTAAGAAAGGTGAAATATAGATTAAAATTCATTTGGGAACTGACACAAAAGTAACACTGGGTCTTTAAGGGTTAAATTACTATTGTCAGATCTGTCACTATATAGTACAAATGTAATTAATTATTAAACATAATTGAGTTTGTGTTCAGTACACACAGCAGTGAGACATAACCCTTTTGTAGCTCTACCCAAAAAATGTTTTGTAATTCTAAAACACAACACGGCTACTATTTCCTCCAAATCTGCATCACTGATATTATGTATGACAGCACCTGTGTCTCCGCTGTTAGTTTTATTCATTATCCTTTCAGAAATTCCCTTTGTGTCTGCAGCAACTGTCAGATAAATACAACCATAACAGAAAAGACTTTACAATCAAAGACAGACATTTAACAGCAAAGTTCCCCGCAACAACATCACAAACTAACCGCCAACAAATGGAGTGTTTGTAAAAGTACAAGGAAACACAAGTGACACAGTTGTAATGCCACTGCTTAACTCGGCTCTGAGGTATGAAAGAGGGAGGAGCATGGGGAATCTATGAAGGTCCTTCTACCTGTGTGTGAATGTTGGCCATAGTGCGGGTGTGATACATCACTGATGACTGCACAGTCCTTCCTCACCACTCGTGACTCACAAAGTCGTCTCACACTGTGTTGTTGTTGTTGTCGACCTACATTCTGCTACATAGATAAATAATTGAGTTTGTTGTTTATTAACGTCATGAAGTGAATCAAACCAAAGAATTAAGCAGAACATGTCCCACGTCCAGTATCAGTCATATATGTCTAACCTCTGTGGACAGAAGCGAGGTTTAGGAATAAAATAACTTGGTCCAGAATATTAGAGATAAAATGAGAAAATTAGATGAGAGTTAGAATAGAATAGAATACACCGGACCAGCTGTCTGTAACACAATTCACAGCAACATCATCCACCTCGACAAAAAACAAACAATCAACTTGACAGACAGGACGTACAATTTCTTCTTCTGCCATAACTGTCTAATATGTGGATACGATTTGTACATCAGACACTCGGTGGTATAAAATGTGAAGTTAATTCAGCAGAGCCTGCACTTAGTTTGGATGAGTTCGATCAGGGGTGTCAAACATACGGCTCACCCAAAACTGGTTCGCCAAAGCGGTCCAACCCAGCCTGTGGGGTGAATTTATGAAATTCAACAATTAATCAATCATCAGAATACTTTATTAATCCCAGGGAGAAATTATTCGGTGTTACAGTCGCTCCATTCAAGTAGAATAAAAAGTAGAAGAAATTATGGATATAATATAAAAATAAAAATATATCTAGATATGTATATGATATGTATCTAAACATACAAACATATATATGTATAGCTCTGAATATATATGTGTGTGCATATTAATCCTATCAATACATGTAAATAAATGGTGTAAAATACAGTTATTCAACTTTTCATGGTCATCAGATATGACACACTGGGTTTATGTTCAGTTAATGATAGACTGGACTGAAAAAAGCAACTTTTTCTTCAGTTTCTCTCTTATAACCTTTGAATTTACGCTGAGCTTCAATGAACATCGACATAATCAGACAATTAAATATAGGAATAGACACGATTTGCACTGAAACATGCAAAATAAAGAGGATAATATGGTAGTAAAATGGTGATAAATCTCTTAAGAAAGGTTAAATAGAGAGAAACATTCCCCAGAGACACAAAAGTACCTCTGGGTCTTTATAGGTTCAGCAAATCTGCATTTTTCTGTTCAGGTCAAGCTGAATAGATATTTTGGAACCCTCTGCAAGCATCAACAACAAAAGGTGAACAGTATATCCTCACCTTCCTAAAATAATTGCCTGTTTTGATATTTGCCTATTGTTACTTTTTTGACACAAATGACCTTTTTGCTTAAATCCTCTCATGCTTAAGTGATACAATTTTTTATGTTTTATGAAAAAAAATCAGAAAAAAAGGCTTTTAGGAAGGTGACAATATTTCAGTCCACTCAAAAGTGTCAAAACCTTCATGTGAAGTAAATGAATCCTTTGCTGTAGATGACAGCGGTGTTTAAATCTAGTGACAGTTTTACACGGGGTCTAAACACACTACTAGTTGATAGTGTTTCTTTTTTTTATCAGACAAGGCTGAAGTGACAACCGAAACTGTCATCACACAGGTAAAAACACCTTTGCACAAAAATTTGTCTAATAAAAAAGAAACACTATTAAAAGAAGACACTAGTAAAAAGAAGACAAGATGAACGTAATCGAACTAAACACACTGCTGTCATAATGTGCCGTCTCTGTGATACTTATATTCACATACAACTTTAATGCACAGGCAGTAACTGTCGGTAAAATAACCCAAAGCACCTTGTAATAATTGAAAGTCATTTTTAGTTTTTATACCGCCATAAAACACCTCTAATAAGGGTGCTCACTGTGCGACTCATTCTTTTTTCACGTCTTTTTTTACATTGTACCGAATGAAAAATACAACTCCAATCTCCAGTCCCACTGCCCGCAGCATTAACTAATTGAACAAAAGTGAGAACGCTCCTAAAAGTCTGAGCAATTAACCGGCCTGTTCCGAGTACACCGTGGCTATTTGCAACGTCCAAACAAAAGCAGCTGCGACTCGGCGACTCCCCTCTCGGTGTTGGAGGGGGGGGAAAAGGTGAACGACTATTATTTACTCCCATTCTCTCACCGGCAGTGCGTTGGAGCTGCCGAATCCTCTGAGGGAATTTCAGCGGTAGAAAGGGGAAAGAGAACATCAGTAAGAATGTAGCAGTAGGAAGTTGAGACGGCGCGCTGAGGGAGTCTGCTCTAAAGCGCTCACCTCAGCCCTCTTCAGAGCACCTGCGCGCTCCCCCGTGGCTCCCACAGCCCGTTGTTGTTCAGCGTACCTCAAGTGGCTCTTCCATCAAACAGTAAAGCTGCTTTCTTTCTGATCAACTTAATCTCGATGGGTGGGCCCCCGTCACTGCCGCTTTTCATAATAAACTTATTGAAGATAATGGAGCCAAATTGTTTTCTTCCGCACAGTGATGCTCCCTGACACTCCATATCCTTAATTTACCTCAATAAAGCCCCGAGGTTTCCATTCTCCACTTTTTAATTGTGCGCACTTCATTTTTTCAGTGTAAAGCAATTACTTGTTGTTACTGTCATCATCGGATCTGACAGCAGCTTTGGGAACTTTTCTGTAGAGGTTTTAATTAGAACTGATTCGCTGATTGAGGTTCAGTGTGTACCTGGACAAATAATTAGTGTCTATTCTGTGCTTTGAATCTCTATGATGTTTTTTGCTCGCTAATGTTATACTAATGGAGAAAGCAGCATGTTACGAAGATTCCAGCAAATAGGAAAGATTAGAAAGAAATTCGGCCATGTTTTATTCCTTGTACAATTATAAATGTCATATTATTTTTTAATTTATTTTTTATTTTTTTATCTGTTTAGTACACAAATCTAACAGCAAACACATGTCTGGTATTAATCTAATGACTTAATCTCTGCCTTAATAAAGTATTCACCTCATAATAAGCTATGGTGTTTATTTATTTAACCCTGTTATATATTATAAACACCATGAGCGTCTGTTTGTGCTTATGTGTGGTACTTTTTTTTAGTTTTTATTTTGGTTTGGTTTAATAATTAAGTGTATTTAAAGGGGAAAGTGTCGAGCTGCTCCGGTTGCTGCTAATTAGTGAAAAGGCAAATGGTTTGGTGCCACTGTGTGTAATGTGTCATTCTATTTTTCTCATCTTTATTTGTTTTAAGATTTGATGAAAACAGCTGAACTGTTTGAGAAAATACACATCATGAACGTTATTATCACTATGCAGTAAGTCACTATATGTGTACCATGTTAGTGTGCGTATTATTCATTTTTGTTATTATTATATTTCAAAGTAAAACAATAAACCATAAAACCTCAATGTTATTTTAGTAAAACATCATTAAGCTGCAAGAGGTTCAAAAATTGGTACAAATAGAGAAACTCAGGTATTATTATTAATCCTGTACATATTTATTTGTAGACAGCCTTAATCCTTTAACCCCTGACGTGTCTGCGGTGAGCGATCTGAATGAATGACTTATTTTAAATATCCATAAAAATTCAAACATTTTCTCCAAAGGAAAATTTTCAAAAAGCACGGATAGAATAGACCTTGTTCTTTCCATAGACATCTGAGCATGCTCAGTGCATCCTCTGCTGCCTATGGAATAGTGGGCAAAACACAGAGCAGTGAGTGAGACCGATTCGCTATAAAAATAGATGGTTTGGGCTTTTTTTTTTTAACACCATTTTGTTGCCATTTTTTGTTTTTACTGTTGGTGGTGATTTTCCTTTATTTTTATTTATTTATTTTTTTTACTGTATTTTTACTGAGTTTGTCCATATAACTGCTTTTTGGAGTTCAACCAGGTGCCAAAATGCAGTTGGACTGATTTAGAAAAAAAAATAAAAAGACCCAAAACAAAAACTACTGGGCCAAAATTCAAACACTTGTTGTTGTTCAGTGTGTTCCAGTTCACAGTTGATGTTCAACATCCTAAATCTCTTATTGATGTACATTCTGAGTGCCTTATTTAGTCCAAACCTGTTGAACTTCAACTTCTCTCTTTGTCTTTTTCTGTTCTTCCACCCTGTTTTGACCTTAAAACACACAGTAAAGCAAAACCACTGAAGAAAAGGAACACAGGTACACACTCACAGCAGCTTTTATGACACTGAAATAGATGACAACTCACAGCGGCACGTTTACCTGGAATCATGTCTCAGGGGTTAAAGGGTTAACCTATGAAAATAAAAAATAAAAATAAAAAAAAACTGTTCCAAAGATGAGCTACTGCCACAGAACTTCACTCCCTCTCCTTGTTGCTACCAGTGGGTTAGAGCTGGATTTGACAGTTTAAGTTCTCCTCACAAGCAGCAGGAAGGTAGCATAGGAAGTGTGACAACTGAGAAAATAATGCAGGAAGCCATTTACTTTAACAAACCAAACCTACTGAATTTTTATGAGCCTTTTCCAGATAGGAGCTCGCAAAAAAAAACAAAACAAAACAAAAAAAAACATCACCACCACATATCACCTCACCACGCCCACACTGGCTACGCAAGAAAGAAAAAAAAAAAAAACCCGAAAAAAAACATAAGCCGTATCCCACAGCTGTATCCCTCCTGTCTTCATCAGGTTTGTTTCTGAAATCGAATGGGATGGGATCCAAGTGAATTCAATTTAGGAAGATTTACAGGCTATTTACTTTTTAGGTTAGTTTTTCCTTTTAATATAATCACTATTAATCAATGCCGCATTGTGGTAATCTAGAGGGCCTCAAACACAACCTTGCAGCTGACAGAAGCCTCTCAGGGGATTCTGTGATAATGCAGAGTAATAAGTACTAAGAGCTCACTAATCACTTGGCCACATGATAAGACTATTAATCTTGCCGCCCATGCAGCTCAGCTCCAACGGACCGCTGCCTTTTGCCAGAGAAGGAAATATTAAAAAGCTCTAACGCGGCAACCGATCACCGAAGCCATAAAGCATTGGTGCACCGATCCATAGATGTCAAGACTCCTGTCTGTGTGTTTCCAGATGCCTGGACAACATCCTCCTAAATGACGATGGATATGATTCATGACACAGTCTCCACTAATTCAGGAGCATACCGATACCTCGGACTGTGCTGCTGTCATGACAAATCATGATTGTTTTCCGCTGCTAATCACCATATTTCAGTTGACCACCTGATCAGATACCACCCTCAGGGCTTGGACGACAGCAGTATGTGATATACTGTCAGGAGATAGCAGGGTGCCTGGATGGAACCCATTATAATTCTGTCTACATGTACCACTGAGGTCAGGGGCTCGCATAGACCTTGGCTACTTTTCAAATACAGTTTTTCATATTTCATATTTCTTCGCTATATAATCTATTCCCTTTTTTTCCAGTTATGCTAAGTCAGTTACTTCATTTTTGCTGACGTTAGAGTTCAGTTAGTATATGCAAGTAGTGGGACAGATCATTTTTAATTTCAGCTTTTATTTATTTAGGCACATTTAATCGCGCTGTCAGACAGTGAAATAAAAACACATGTACTTTGTTCATATTTGACAGCATTGCCCTTGAATCATGTCTTGAATCAGACACGTGGAGTTTTCCTAGGTATAATCTGAAGTTTAGTCATGACATACATTTTGTGAAGCCCACAGACTTTTTAACGCTTGAAAACCTAGAGACTATTTTTGTGCCAACTTCTATATGATTTTTTCCTCGACATCCAACCTTTTCTAATGATTTATTACTAGTTATTTTTAATACTATCATCTACATCTTTATTTTTCAGTGAAAATCTGGTATTTTCCTATATTTCATTTACTGATAAGGTAGATGTTCATAAAAGGTCAGAGTTAATGCAAAGGTTATTATTTCAAAGCAAAGAAAACTGAAGACACAGTTAAGTTTTCTCAACAATATATATATATATATATATATATATTAATGTACTGTAAAATCAAACCTCTACAACCACTGTCATTTATCATACTACAACCACTGCTGTAGAAGATGACAGTGTTTCCATGTTCACGACAGAGCCTCTGAATCTCTAAATGGACCATATGTGACATCTCTGAAAACCTGAGAAACTGTACCTGAATGACTTAAATACATTGATATGATCAGTGGTTGGAAAGTTACTCAACATTTCAGATCAGTGGATGGTTTTGATCACAGGTGGCTGTTAAACACAGTGAACATTTGACCTTCTCGGACTGAGAGGATAAAAACCGAAATAAAAAATGTCTGTTTCCTTTTATTCTGTAATGTCACAGGAAAATAAGTAAGTGAAGAAGCAGAGAGGTATGAAGTAGATTAAAATGAAATATTCAGAATAGAGAAAATTGAGTTTGCATGAATTCAACCAAGGTGGACGTAGAGCTCTGACCTCTACTGAAGGTGTTTTCTAAATATCTTCTGAACACTGACAAAAAGGCTTATCGGCTCAACCGCACAAACCTAACATACAATATGTTTAGCAAATAGTCAGAAATAATATTATCAAGCATATTGCCCATGTTGTACGACAGCAGATGAAAGGCTGGAAACACTGTCTTCATATCGATGCCACATTAAATAAAGAATCCAAGTAGTACTGGTCATAAAAAGGTTTATGAAGACGTCCATGTAAACACGTTTGTTAGTATTCACATTTACCTGGCTGCATTTATTTGCTGATCTGATGACCTTGAAACGATCTTGTCATTTGTTCAAAATCTGTTTCTTAACCAAAATAATTACGACATTTTTACAGACGTGCGGTTTTCGAGCACGTCCAACTGAAGTCGAGTGAAAGTCCAGTTCACCGCTGCCTTTTTAATTCAAGCTCGCCCAATTTAAATGCAGAGCGTTTCATTATGAGCAATATAATTTTTCAGCAGAGAGTTTTAATAAGGGTCAGGTAAGGACTCTGAGTGGGCTTGAGGTTGCTGAAATTAATGATCCACATTACTGATGAATACCTTTATGCGCGGCACACACAGAAACATTCTCAGACAGAAACACATGCAGTTGATTTCAGTGTTTGACAGACAGAAAGGAGAAAAAGATGAATAAATGAGTCCATTCTGTATGCGACTCAGTTAATGAGTCATTAATGGTGGGACATTCTGTCAGTTGATGACCAAATCTGACAGTATATTTTTGTCAGTAATTGCAAGTTCTTGTACTGAAGCGAACATGGATGCCAACCTGCAGCCTGTGTTGGTTATTGTCAAGGTGTAAATGCACTAAAGTAAATGGTAGAGTCCAGTTTGGGTGAGATCCTGGAGACAGAGGTGTAGGAAATGTGGTCTGAACAGGGTATAGAGTCAATAAGGTGTAGACTTTGGGAACAAGTGCTGTGAGTTTAGCTAAAGTAGATGAGCCTGTCTTTGATATAATGCTGTTCAGGCACTCATCCTGTCACTGCTCATCCATTTTTGATCATTCCAGGTCACACCACACACCTTTTTTTTGCTCACCATTTTTCTCTTTACTGTCTCCCGGACCACGGTGATGTCATCAGCTGCCCGCATGAAATATTAAAAGTGTTTAAAAACATCTTCGCGCTAACGATTTGCGATGACTGGATCCAAGGACTTGAGCCTGAAATCTTTCCACACCATGCACAACATGATTTTATCAGAGCCTGTCAACACTGACTGAGCCTGACTGGAACAAATCTGACATCTGACTATGGTACTGACTCAAACCATGGCACTTGTTGCTAAATCTTGAAATAAAAATCAAAAATCCCATATTGTCTACCCTCCTAAACCAACATTACTATTTAACATTGACTTATCACTGCCTCGCAGACATGGAACATTTCAGTTTCATTATATTTATATAAAACTGTAAAAAAAAAAAAAAACACCCCTGTTTTCAATGGTGCCATTATTTTTACTGTTATCTGAGAATATTGCATATGACTTATCTGACTGGTACAGGAACGCTCATAATACATTGGAGGCTTTAGAAATTGCTCCAGAGTATTAGCATGGGGTCTTTGCTAATGCTAAATGTCAATAAGCAACTGTTTGCTCAAAGTTAAATCAGTTAAATCCAACCAATGTAGGACAGTCTGATCTTTGAAGGACACACTGCTTTGACTTTGTGAATTAAACATATGCAAATATGTGAATAAAGGATCTTATACTGTATGTGGACCTTATATATGTATATACGTACAGTATATATAGCTGTTATTTTGGAGGTATCACATGATTATTGTTTTATGTAAATACCCAGAACTCAAACTCAAACTGTACATGTATGCAGACATACATGCGCCTAGTCTTTAAAACATCCCCTTCTCCTGTAGCTCTTTGGCTGGAGTTAAATGCTGCAAAATATATTGTGAGTCACGTAGACATTTTCTGTATTAAACAGCCTTGGTGTTTTTCCCTAAAGGCTCCTCCAGTCCTCTGAGTTTATTGCCAGCCGCACTATGCAACATGGATCTAATAAACTTTGCCACGACACATATGCAGACTGTGCAATTATAAAATCTACTGAATGTCAGACTCAAGCAAGAATTAAATGCAATTAGTGCATGTTGCCAATTTGTGCTCCAGGAGCTTTAAACAGTGGAGTTAAGATAATGATTGTTCTGTTACAATAGCAGTTTTTATTTGAAAGAAAAATAATCCAAAATCGTGGGGAAGGAGGAGAGTGTGGACCTGGTTGTGACTCAGGAAAAGAAGGCAACCGACTTCACAAATCAGGTTAAGATTGGTCATTTTAGACGCATAAACACATCTGCTGCATTGACCAGTGTATGAGTTCATGGTGCATCTGTTGAAGCAGATGTAGGTCGTAGAATTTCTTACAGCTTGGTTCTAGACTGCCATCTTTGAACCTTCATTACTGTACAACATAGGACCGTCGTTGCATCAACATATTGATACGATTTCCCATCATTCATCTAGGAGAGATTAAAAATGTACAGTATATGTGCAGCTTTACCCTTAACTAAGGGCTTTCACTGCCTATATGTCCAAGGGAAATGGGAAGCAATCTCGTAGAGGCAAGGTTGAAGAACGCCACAAGCTCACAGACACGTACCAACAAATATCAAATACGAAACATATTTCTAGTGCTAAAACATTCATATTATACAATGGTGGAAGAAAGTTTTTGGACACACCACGCATTTGTGATATACTGCATTAAGAGTCACTCTTAAGTCATTGAATCCTGTAGTATTGTTCCATTCTCTAAGCCCACATGGTCCCTTCTGCACGTGCTCTGTTCCATCAAGGTCAAAACTGGATGTTTCAGCAGAATAATGAAACACATTCAAAGCCTGACATGTTGAAACTGTCAAGAATTTAATGAAATGTTTTTCTTGTTTGTGGAAAAAAAAAATTAAATAAATGTGTCTGTCACACCTTTTGAAGCACAAAATATTTCATGATAATATTTGAGATTGTGTAAAAGTACTGTATATTAGTGTCTGAAACCTTTTTTCCACTTTACATATCCACGTTTTGAAGGAATGTACACTAATGTTTTATTCTGTCGACTGGGGTGAAAAATCTAATTGATGTGTGACACTAAATACAGCGTTCAGTGCTTCTCCCCGCAGACACGACTCACCTGTATATCTTGTATCTGGTGGAGAAGCCTTGCCGGTTCTTCTCCACAAAGTCGATGTACTCTGGGGAGTGGTGGAAGGGCCCCTTATCAGACAGGAGCCAGTCCAGGGGGCCTCCGGGCTTGTCATTGGGGAGGCTGGTTGTTGCTGCCGCTGCTGCTGTTACCGCAGACCGTAAACACACCCAGCAGTGAAGGCTGAGGCTGACGACGCCCCATAGAGCCATCAGAGATGGAGGGAGCGAGGGAGGGATAAGGGAGGTGGTGGTGGTGAGGGGCGTTCAGCAGCCAAAGCTATTGGTCATTAGCTGGCTCCTCCACTGGGATGACCGGGGGACCTGCATCACCTCAATGCCCCCCGAACACCTACACAGGAACACAAGCAAACAGAGGAACAGTTACACACACGGCAAGAGTTACCGCTTCAATATTTTAATAGTTTTATCACTCTAACTCGTGCCATGATATAATCACAACAGCTCTTCTGTGTTGAGGTGATTTGTTAGAAACTGCCGGCAGTAACAAAATCATGATGCAGTATTTTATTACAACCCAGTCACCAGAAAAAATATATAGCACATTATTACACATTGTATCTGAGTATATTTCTCTAAGCCAACACATCCTATTAACCCATAAAGACCCAGTGCTACTTAATTTTTCTCTCTATTTAACCTTTCTTAAGTAATTTATCACCACTTATTATATATTATCCTCTGTATTTTACATTTTTCACTGTGAATTATCTATTTTCTAATATTTAATTATCTATATTTTACCTAGATATTCATGAAAATTCAGATTAAATTCAATGTAATTATATCAAAACAGAGAAAACGGAAGAAAAAGTGAATTTTTCATCAAATACATCATTAACTGAACACAAACCAAGTGTGTTCATCTACCGTCATTGATCCAACTCCATGGGTTTTACTGGTGAGTCAGTGTTGTAGAAGATGATGGTGTTTCCATGGTAACTACGGAACCTCTGAACTTATCTGATGACCATGAAAAGATGACAAGCTGTATTTTACACCAATTATTTACATGTGTTGATAGGATTAGTGGATCAACAGGTATTAAATATTTTATATTAGTGGATGCTGTTGGTCGTCAGTGGTTGTTTGGGTCTTTATGGGTTAAATAAAAGCTTATGAAGATGATTATGAAGTGAGATTAAAATGCTATAGCACTGATATACATATAAAATAGAAATAATTATATATATAGGAAATAAATAATGACAAGTAACCTACAATATCTGTAAATGTAACATACAGTACAAACTGCGGTATTTGACTGGGCTCATTAACAGTAAAAGTGACGTCTTAAATTTGAGGATGTGCTCTGTTTCCCTGATAAGAAATATACCTTTTTTATATATATTTGAGGTGTTTTAGCTCCCAACAGTTTAATTAATTTGCCTGAAAAAAAACCTCCTGCCACTTATTTCTCTTTGTTTGTGTTTGCTGAAGTCAAAAGTCACATCCATTCTAGACTAAATTGTATTCATGAATTATGTAAAAACCTATAGATGTTGGATGAAATATATTAATTAGGCTGAACTCAAGAGAATAATTCCACACGGTACGAAGTGGGAGGTTTGACTATTAATTCTATGTATTTTTATTGGATTTGTGATTTGCATGAACTGGTGGAGGTTGTTATCTTAATTGCGTATTCCTGCCTTTAGCTTGGAGTGAAGCCAGTTTTAAAGCAGGCTATAATAAGTGTAGTTTTTTTAATTTATTTATTTATTTTCTTACCAGCAGTACAATGCTCATTCTGTTACACCACAACACATCTTTAACAAATTGCGCCCTCATGCAAATCATGGATAGAAGCGACACATTTTATTGCTGATATGTGAAACGTCTCAGATGTTGTGTTTTATCAGACAACCTGCTGTTCCAACTGTTGTCCAGGGCTCACATTAGTCTCCATCAACATCTCGAGGCCTGTCAGTCATCTCCCCCGCAGTGACACACTCCTTTACTGTGCATGTGTGGGTCTGTGTGTGTGTGTGTGTGTGTTGGGGTGTTTGGGGGTTTGAGTCCCATTACAGTTTTCTGATGACAATCTGTCAAGTTAACTCAGCCATATGACCGTGTGTGTGTGGGTGTGTGTGGGTTTCAAAAATCATTACTCTCAGACAACACAGAAAAATAGTATGGGGAAAAGCACACAACAGCTGGAGGTGGATGAAAACAAGGAAAACAAATGCAAGATTTGATATTAAACCCCGTCATTCAGCGCACACAGAGAAAGCGATAAGGGTTAATTAATGCAAGTTGCAGACAGCATGCAGGAGGATTTTAATTTTATAGCTTTAATAAGAGCAAATGAGCTGGCTGTTAAGAAACTGATTTCAATCACACATCACTGCTGTCAGCGTCGGCTTGTCCAACCGGAATGTGTGTGTGTGTGTTTGTGTGTGTGTGTGTGTGTGTGTGTGTGCATGTGTACATTACCAACACATGATATTTTAGCCTGGAATCTGAGACACATAATTTTACAACATATTATTTACATGTACTTATTTGACACCTCAGTACTACAGTATTACTACAGTATTATTACTACAGTATTATCACTACAGTATTACTCCAATATTACTCCAGTATCACTACAGTATTACTACAGTATTACTACAGTATTATTACTCCAGTATCACTACAGTATTACTCCAGTATTACTCCAGTATCACTCCAGTATCACTACAGTATTACTCCAGTATCACTACAGTATTACTCCAGTATCACTCCAGTATCACTACAGGATCACTACAGCATCACTACAGTATTATTACAGCATCACTACAGTATTATTACTACAGTATCACTACAGTATTACTCCAGTATCACTGCAGCATCACTACAGTATTATTACTACAGTATCACTACAGTATTACTCCAGTATCACTGCAGCATCACTACAGCGTCACTACAGTATTATTACTACAGTATTACTCCAGTATTATTACAGTATTGTTACAGTATTACTACAGTATTACTCCAGTATTACTACGGTATTACTACAGTATTACTCCAGTATTACTACGGTATTACTACAGTATTACTCTTGTCTGTTCCTGTTTCAGGTATATTGATAAAAGGCATTGTCTCTTATAAAGTCCAAACAATCTCTCTTACACATGTGAGAGTCTATGTGGTGGAAAAATGGACACAAGGTTCTCCAACTATGCTGTAATATCAGGAGAGTTTTGGTTTTTTTCTTCACAATGTCACGTTTTAGAATTAACCTACACATACAATATGTTCCAAACTGGACTGTATACATATGGTACTTGACTATACAAAATACCCTTTACCCTGTATCCCTAACTCTTCTTTATCATTTTAACCTAATTCTCTTTCATCACCAGCTAAATAAATAAAACTGTCAACTGCTACTTGAGGAAACTGATCTGACCTGGAGTCAGTAATGCTGACTCTAGATCCAAATGTGTCTCTGCCACATCAGGAGTTTGAGTTATGTGAAGATAATATGTACTAAATTGGTCAAATGCACTTGGGCTCTGATACCAATTCAGTATCAGAGTCTCAGTCGGCTCGGTTCAGCTCAGCTCAGGTCAGCTCAGAATTGTTCCTAAATGATTCAGACTCTTCCTCTGTGCTTGGTGGTTGTGACAGTTTCCTGCTGTAGGAACCAACAGTAATCACCATCACTTTTGGGTTCAGGTCCCTTGGTGCCTGGATTCCATTTCAGAGATATATTGATTTGGAAACAACCCACCTGATTCAGATTATTTTGTCTCCCAGTAGCAATGTCACTGTTGACCAGTGTGTTGTTCTTTTTTCTTTTTTTTTTTTTTCGTGACATCTTTAAGCCACAACCATTGGGAACTAGTTAAATTAAACTCCAAATTATATCTCTAATTCTCATACTACTTAAAGACTAAAGACCTTTGCTGTTTTTTTCAGAGTTTAAATTTGTATATATATTTATTTCTCAATAAATGTTTTCATATACAACAACAGAACACAAGGAATATATTTACAGCCTTAAAAAACACACAAAAACTGAACTTAATGGGCTCTAAAGGTTAAAGGCACTATTTACTGATCATATAACAAGGAGCAGCACAAACAGAGAAAATCTGACATATGTTAAATGAAAGCTGGTATAAAATCTAAGAAAATTAATGCATTAAATCTCATATTGTCTGAACAAAAGACATGTTAAATGTACAAGGAGGTCACACTAAATACTACAATGGTTTATAGAAGCTGTTTTTTCCCTTAAACTTTTATTTTTACTGCTGTACATACTTCCCATATATCCAGATTGGATCTTAATACAGGGATGAGAAATGTGTATGTGTGTGTCATTAGAACTTTACTGAACCAGCAAAACTAATGGTGGTCTTGGTATCTCTATTGTACTATTCATATGTGCAGAACTATGTATCTTATAATTACTGAGACCAACTTAGATAGAAAGAGAGAATAATAGAAATCTTTTTGTGTCTGTACAAAAAAAAAAAATCCGAACCATCTTCCTAGATTGTTTGTCTTGTTAATTGTGGTGCACTTTGTATAAAAAGGAAAGAAGTAGCAAGGGAAAAATAATTATGGTACGACTGGAAACAATTTCGCAGAGACAGTTGAATCTAACTGTTAGGTGGACCTGGGGAAGACGAGCGAGCACTGTGTGGAAGCTAATTGCGGATCCAAGGAAAGAATAAAGACACTGAGCTCGCTTTAATGTGACGACCTGAAGACCTACATTGGAAAATAATTCTCCTCCGAGGCGCGGTGCAGCGCCTCATTGTTTGCTGACTACATGTCTGTTTCTTTTTAAAATATTGGACATGAGGATAAGACATGATCAAATGGTAAAAGGTCAGCATCTGTAAATCTCACAACTGTTTATCACGTTTACACAGCATTTCTGGTACAGGAATATTTCACCTTTATTCCAGAACAACGTCTGTGTAAAGGAAATGGTGGATTATTTAGTAACGCCTCTGGAGGTAGTAACAGCCCTGATAAAGGTGGAGTCATGATTCTGGAACGCTGTGTAAAAGGAACACCTCTCGTTCCAACCAAGGTGTGACGTTTTGATGATATTACATGTATGACCCCTGCGCCGGGGGGATTTAAAATGAGCGAGGTCCATGTACAGTAAACAAGCATGTCAACGCCACCAGGAAGATGTGGAACCGGGGAGACTCCCAGATCCGCAGCTGTTGTCACTTAAACTTAAAATCTGCACTGCTAAAATAAACGTCACTGCGCTGTGTTCGTCCTCCATTGTTGTTTTACAGCCAACCCCACTACGCTCGGGGTATTTCCGACGCGCAAGTTAACACGCCACGCTATACGCTGCGTCACCGCCCCTTTGATTCCGGAACGCAGGTCCGCTGTGTAGACGTCCAGCCTGTCTCACCTCTGT
>JAPQRQ010000019.1:1195185-1206069 GCA_037367365.1 Apogon talboti | reverse complement strand
CCAGTAAAACCCATGGAGTTGGATCAATGACAGTGGATGGACACACTGGGTTTATGTTCAGTTAATGATAGATTTTCTGTTTTTTGTATAATAACCCTCAACTTTAATTTGAGCTTTTTATGATCATTTACATGATCAGTGAATTAAATACAGTAAAATACCTTATTTTCACTGAAAAACAGCAAAATACATAGTATAATATTAGAATAAATGGTGATAAATTGCTTTTGAGAGGTTAAAAAGTGAGAAAAGTACATTTGGGAACAGCCACAGAAGTAGCACTGAGTCTTTATGGGTTAAAGGTATATCTCATCATTCAAAGCAAACGGTGATGTTTTCCCTTTTATGCCTTTAACATGTCAAAAACCATGCATCTTTGACCTTTACTGAACCCATTATTCTGTTCTGGAAAAGGCTTAATGATGTGTTCAGAGTTAATGTTTTAATTTACCCACATTTTCCATGAAATCATAACCTATAATAGGATCATGTTCCCAAATGCGCCTTGCTGTGTTACTTATTATACCACCACATAACACTTTGTGTAATGGCCAATACAAGGCTTAATGATGAGTCTGATGAGAAGAGGAATTAAGCTGATACCAGAGGGTGTGTTATAAATGTGAGATAACCTTGTTTTGGACTGGAAACAACAACAGTAATACTGTGATAGTAATCAGTGTTTTCATTCAAGATATTATCATGGTACGGTAGCTTCACTGCTTCAGAGTGTGACTGCTATTTCAGAGGGATTGTAGAAATGATAAAACAACTGTGGAAAGGATCAGGATGGTAAGCTTCTGTGCTTACCTTTAAGTAAACACAAATGAAAGTCAAAATCTCTCACAGATAATGCGCCATACTTTTGAAACAAAATATTCATAATTTTTTAACATTTCTTTTATTTTTTTTTTATAATGAAACTGTGGATTTAAAATGCTTTGGAAAAACTGAAAATACAAATTGGATTTTCTTTCTGCAGAATGAGAAGTAATTTGAGGACAGTTAACTCCCTGGACGGGCTTGAAAAAAAAAAAAACGAACAGAGATGTCGAAGTGCCCTTAGGTAAAGCACTAAAGTAGATAAGTTGTTCATTTGCCAACAAAACAGAGTTTCAATGAGCATTTGACAAAGTATTCCAAGTCTAACCACTCCCCTGCTGCTGTTGTAATGTATTCTGTTTTTAACATGCCAAGCCAAAAAAAAAAGTTAAAAACACTGAAAGACTAAAAAATAAGTAAAAAATACAGAATCTGCAGCTCGGTCGGTGCTCATCTTTATAGTTACCATTTCAACAGTGCAGACATTATCAGTCAATTCTCCCCTAGACAAAAAAGTAGGAATGGAGAGGTTTGATCTGGACAGACCAGTACGCCTTTTCCACCTAGAGCTGTTGCCATATCACTGCTGCCATGGAGGAAGCCTATCATTGAAACTCAATGAACAGATAGGTTGGAGATTTATCAGAAATGATATAGTGCTGTGAATGAGGAAGGCTATGGCTTCTCCATTACCCATCCATCACCGGTGATGTATTGCAGATAAACTACTAGGCAGCAACAAGCTCTTGCTGAGAGGCTGACCTCGTTGATGAAAGCAAAAACTCCCCCATGGCCATGGCGGCGCACACAGCCCCCTCTTTTCAATACAACAGTCAGGGCTTGTCTCTGTACAAGGGAACTCATATCAACACTATTACTTGTTGGGGGTGCTGTGTGTGCACTGACAGAAAAGAACAAACACACAATTTGTCTCCAGACGTTCGGTAAAAAGTCCTTCTGCTTGACATCAGAGCTCGAAGGTGAAGCCAAGAGACAGCTTTCACAGCGTCTGTGCATCTTCATAAGCCTATAATCGACGCGTTTACGTTGCATCAGTCGCATTTCAGCACAAATTAATAGTCCTGAGTTTAGACTGAATTTAGTGCTTTACTGTTAATAATTAAACACCTTTGACAGTAATGCAATCTCCCTCAACTGCGTGTCATTTTACTGCATTAAAGACATCACTTAACAGTAACGTTAGTCATTCACAGTTTACTAAAGATGTGCCACATCAAAAACCACTCTAAACATGATCCTCAGTAATAACGTCCCTAATTTTGTGGCAATAAGAGTTTCCTGTCATCATTAGGTTTATAGCTCAAAATATCAAGATTCTTTAAAATTGAGTGGTCAACCCAATATTTACATTGGCTTTGCACTCTGCTAAACAGGGCCTGACGAGCTTAATAGAGCATTAATTTGATATCCTCTATATAATTTAGTATCTGAATTCTACTGCACTAAGGACTCAAGTCAGATACTGGTTTGGTATGCAGTAGTATTTTCTTGTGCTGACCAAATCAATCATTTGTTAATTTTTAAAGTTAATTTTAAATATTTAACATATTTTTAAAACACGCCGCTGTGTTTTCTGTGGTTTCTGGTGTTTTATCAGCGTTGAGCGACTCGTTTGAAGGGGGTGATATGTGGTATTGATATTCACAGCTGTAACTACCAACATTGCATCTTAACAGACTGTATCACTCACTGAATAAAGTGTGGAGGCTACTGTTCATGTATGATGGGATCTTTAAGTTCTGTCCTTTAAAACAAAAGCTTAGTTGGTCAAAATTTCCATTATAGCACTGTTGTCAGGCAGAAAACTGACACAGTAAAACCACCTCTGTTTTCTGTACGCTTTGTGTTGTTAATAGCTGCAGTGTTTATTCAGTGTCTTTTTTTATCCTCTGTATATAAACAATTGCATGATCATATTTTATATATATATATATATTCATATATAGACATATATATATTTATTTTATCTTTCTTTATTTTATTTTATTTTTTTTCTTTTTATGCGTGTTTTCTATGTACATTGCACTGGAAAGGAGAAGCTCTCCAATCTCGTTGTACACCACTATAATGACAATAAAGGGCATTCTGATTCTGCTTGGAATCCAACCAAGGTCAGAACTGTCACAGTTTAGTCTGAAATGTGTATTAGCAAATGACAGTAAATATACGACAATAACATAATACAATAATGTCAGACTTTCATAGGCTTTATAATCGAAATCCAATCTTCAACTTCAGCATCACACTCATTGGGTGTGTTGAGAGGCGAAAACAAAGGCAACACTTGTGTTTTTCTTATCACTTTGTCACTTCCTCTGACTCTGACGGCTTTTTTTTTCTCACCTTGGCCTTTTGCAGCAGAGTGACCGACTATTCCTTCTACGTTCTCAATGACATGTTGGCATTTTCTGTGAATGACTTCAGTGCATATGTCTGCAATAGAATACACTGAGATCTATGGCATCACGTTCAAAATAACCATTAGAATGATACTTATTATATCTGGGTATTTTAAAGTAGAAACATTAGATATAGATCTGTTAATTAAAATCCATTGTACACTGTTGGAATAAATATTTGACTTCTTCTCATGAAACGATTGAGACTAAGCAGTTTATTTTTGATAAATAAAGTGTAACTGGGACTCAGTAAGTAACCATTACACCAGATCAAAGGTGATTAATGATGTGTATAAATAGGAATAAAATAAGAATGTGTCTGAAAATGAAATGATATTATGAGCAACAGTGTAGTACATTAGTGACTGTCCTTTCTTGATCAGTAGTGTAGTCTTCACACAAAGTATATTCCCCCAAGCAACTTTCTACCGCAATCTTAAATAAAACAAATAATGTGAATGCGATGACGCCACCATATACTGTATGAATGCATCTGCCTTCCTGGTATACACTATATGGACAAAAGTATGTGGACACGTTGAATTCAGGTGTTTCTTTTCTAACAGAGGTCTGGGATACAAAACAATAATGACAAATGTCATAAAATAGTTTCAGCTTGTGATAAATATGAAATATTGCATTGGTTAGTTTTGTTTAAAATGTTATCCTTGATTCCAAAATGCCTCAGAGGTGTTTTGTTGTTTTTTTGTTTTGTTTTGGTTTTTTTTTTAAAGATTTTTTAAAGAACAAAAATACAGTTACATACTTACAAAACAAGACAATATCAACTCAGAAATAGTTTTTACATAATTTCCCTCAACATTTTTTTTTTCATGTCCCTGGCATCCATACTAATGTTCTACCACAACTAACCATCTACTTTCTCCACATCTCACTGAGGAGGATAAAATCTCTCATTAAACTTTAAGGAAATATTAATGTTTATATCTCAAATCAGCATGAACAGGATGTCTTTTGAGCTGTAGCCATGATGTGTCCTGACATTTTGATCCATATAGTTTATAAACATCCATATGTATATAGGCCAGACCCCTGTTAGAGAAGAAACACCTGAATTCAACGTGTCCAAATACTTTTGTCCATATAGTGTAAGTTGAAGCAGTTCCATACGATGGCGACGTCATGTCCCAGTGGTTAGTACTGATAATAGCAAACAGACTGGCCTGTCTCAGTGCTGAATGTTAAGAAGGACTAAGATGAATTGAAAACAATTCATCATTCTGAAACATTAACCGAATCTGCTTCCTTATCCCCCCTGGTGTATAAGGCTGTGGGATGCAGTGGTCAGCATGTCTGTCTGTCTGTCTGAGCAGAGCTGGAAAACCATTCAATATTTTTCCAGTGAGAATTTATTATGTGTTGAAGCAGTTCCTTTTGCCCTTCTGCGTGTCATGTACCCAGTCCTATCCGTTTGCTATTGGTTTCATTTGTCATTTTCTACATACATGTCGACATACTGATTGAATGTACCATCTTCTGAACCTCCTCTGCTGTCTGCATGCTAATTCAATGAAGCAAGGCTACCATCTGTATCAAGCATCACTCTTCAACTTTATGGGACATGAAATCCTCTCGTATTTGCTGAACTATTATGGACCTTTTAGAAATTCAACTGGCACTTCAAAATGGAGCATATTATTGTTATTATCATTTACAGTAGAGCGTATAACAAATTATTGCTTTCTTAATGGTCTTGATGGTTTGGAAATCCGAATGTTATGATAATGTACAAGCCCGGCTTTTATTAATACAATATATCCACGTCCATGCAATAAAAGATGATTTTTTCTTTCTGCTGAAGGTTTTACATAGATTTAGTGGTTTTATTCAAAATGTGTGGTTAAAAAGAGTTTTAAAAAAGATGCTAGATAAATGTAGTATTGAATATTTAGAGTATTGATATTCCAAACTCTCAACATCAGGGGAAAGTCTCATACCAGACCCCACGTAAGACTACCGAAACCAAAGCAAATCGACTCCATGTATCCACAGACGGAATCAGTCACTGAATAAAGTATAAAGCTCATTGTTAACACACATCTATTTTATGGTATCGTCAGCTTTTCTTCATATTAGAACTCATAGATGGTTATTTTAACAGTCGCATCTTATTATAATATTTCCCATGCTGCTTCAGCTGATAGTTTACATTATTGCTCTGTTAGCTTAGCTCTCTTTTTAGACAGGAGTCAGCCACAGTCAAACCACAAATCACATCCAGTTTCTGTACGGTTTGTCTTCAGTCAAAGATCTGTCACAGTTCAGCCTCAACCGTGGGTCCACAAACAGCAAATTCACCAATTCTAACCCTTTACTCTCAAGACTATCATGGGAATTTTAGGTCATTTATAAATATTTCAAAGACGCAATATTACATACAGCCCATTTAATCAATTAGTAGCCTTATTTTTTTATTTATTGATTTATTTTATATACAGTACATGAAGATGGTTGATGTATCAGTTTGAATATGTTGTGACAGAAAGATTCGGAGAGCGTATACATAGCATAAAACTATATGATCAGCAGAATATTACATCATAAATGTAATTTAAGATACTATAAAATCCAATATAATCTACAGCAGGACAAGGTTATGGATATATATTTTAATCCAGTTGTGTTAGTTCAGCAAAACATGATCTGGTTTAATTTAGACCACATTAAACCATGTATAAAATTGAAACTGACGTGTAGGATAAGAAGGTGGTGATCTATACATACAGAGTAGATAGATAGATAGATAGATAGATAGATAGATAGATAGATAGAGGCAGTACAATGCAGTGTAAGTTTTAGAAGTCAAAAGTAAAAAAACAAAGACAAAAAGCATCTTGTTCTATACATATGTCAGTTTTTGACGTCTGAATGTTCGCTCTCCGTAACCATAACTGACACCAGATTTTGTAGGGCAAACAGAATAGCTCTATGCTGTTTTATCAAAGCACAACTTTATGATTTTTTTTTTTTACATGAAAAAAGATTTCTTATGGCAACCCAAGACTGTTGCAAGATTGATCAGTTCTCTTGTCTTTTTTATTTATTTTTTTTGAGAGCATGTTTTTCTTATCCAGCCTTTTTGCTTTGGCTGTAAGAGAGTAAAGAGAGTAAATAAATGACAGAAGAAGGAGTGGAAGTTTTAGAGATAAATTCCCAACCTGTGGTTTGCAGTCGATTGAGTGCTGAAAAAAAAAAAAAAAAAAGACACGTTAAGGCATGTGAAGTGACCCGGTCCACATTACCCCTGTCACTATCTGTATTTCCCAGCTTTAGCTGATAGATCCATGGGCCCCTCTGCTGACAAAGATAATACAAAGCTGAGAGAAAGACTGTTTTGTGACAGCAATGGGCAAAGGCGAGAGGAGCGGGGAAAAGCAGGGAAGGGCGAAAGTGCATGACTCAGCAAACGGTGTCGCACCATTAAAATTAAATTTACCGCCGGTTTCAGACAAATCTGTAAGCTGTGTAGCTGTTGGGGGAGACGGTTGGGCATTTGGAGGACATTACAAATTGACACCCTACTACTCGAGACTACTGAATCATTTATTACACCTACCACTACTTAAGCTGTCCAAGCAGTGATGGGTTTGGCACTGTGTTGTCCACAGTTAATTTATCAGGGATGAGCCGGCTATTGCACTTGTCTGCCCAGTTCTCAGTCAAACCCCCGCCTCCGTCATTAAAGATGTCAAAATCTTCCACTTTCATTTCCTAACTCATTAATGTGCATCTTATAGAAGACATTTGTTGTGTCACAATTTGAATAATCAATATCATAATGTGCCGCTGCGGCTCATATCGTCACCGTGTCTGTGTGGAGTCGTAATAACGTCAACGTTTACGGGTTTTAATTCGTCAGACGGGACACTAGCACTGCTCGTCTTTGAGTTTGGAGATTACTTTTGAATATGCGCAGGTCTGCTAACGCCAGCTTCAATCCCTGCACAGAGGAGGATTTTTCCTGTGCCTTTGTGAGACGGAGTTTCTGCTGAACACCAGGTCTGGGTTCAATTAGTATTGAGTTATACAACTTTGCAATGAAGAGCATTTATTATTCTGGAAGAGGGAGTTTAAAGCCCCCCCAGACTAGCAGACAGAAATAAAGTAAAAAGCATTTGACCTGTAGTACTAGAAGAGGATACTGGATCTCATTGTGCACATGGGAGCATTGACAGGACTCACTAATTTCTTCTGCAAATGACGACCCCCCCGATTAAACACACAAATTAAAGCCATGACACAAACCTGGCTTTTTACCACTGAAATATCACTAAAAACACCACTTCCAACATTATGCAAAGAAATTGATTTTTTTTTTTTTTTTACATTACCATAATACCCTTATATCTGGCTGCCCACATTAATTACTTCAATTAAGCTTAGCAGAATGGATTTGCATTTTGTTGGCCAGACAGTACATGTCAGTCCTTCTCTAAATTTGCTGCATAGTGGGTTGAAACATCTCTCTTCACAGACAGGTAGCTTTACTGGGCTCACAGCTTAATTTGAGTCTGTGAAATACCTTAAAAACATTATCCATTTATTTACTTATTTATTCATAGATTGTGGTAAATGTGCAGTGTGAGGCTTTTAGTTCTTCTTCAGACTTTCATACATTTCATTTCTACTGAAGACCCTCAAATTGTGCCATATATCTACTTAAGGGGTGTCAAACATATGGCCCGCGGGCTAAAACCGGCCATCCAAAGGTTCCAATCTGGATGAATTTGTGCGGTCCAAAAATTACACAGAAGACATTAATAGTTGAGAGTGTGTAACTCATTTTAGTTCAGGAGTCACATACAGACCAATTACATCTCAAATGGGCCACACCAATAAAATAATAACATAATAACCTATAAATAATGACAACTCCAAATTTCAGACTCTAAAATTTCAACAATGTTATGCCTGTTACTAAATATTTTGTGCCTTTTTAGGTCCACTATACTCTGTAATACAGATGAACACATGATACGTTGATGTATAGTATTATTAAACTTGTACTTATTCACATTAATTTTTTTTTTTGTGTGAATGTAAACAATTCCACTACTTTTTTTTTACACTAAGACAAAGAGAAACATTTGGAGTTGTCATTATTTCGAAGGTATGATGCTATTGTTTTCCTGGTCCATCCTGCTTCAGATCAGACTGAACTGAAATGGGTTCGACCTCCACGATCTACCTGATCAGCTCTAAAACTTTCAACCTGTGTAATATGCCATATGCTGTGCAACATGTAATACACACCTACACTCAGTGTTCATTATAGTATGGCTTATATTTTTGTACCACATTGAATCAGTCCATGACTAATATCTGCAGATAATAAAAGCACTTCTAAAAATATCTTTTTTTTTTTTTTTTTTTTTTTACTGAATACAAAGGCAGAGTATCAAATATTCAGCCTTTAGTCATCAGCTTCCATATGAGGTGTTCAGTCGAGAAATGTGCAGCTTTGTTATTAAGCCGTTTGGCGCTGCAGACTTGTAGATAGCAAAATAATGGCTGTGTACTTTTCCCCACTGACCACTTGAGAGTTCATTTAGCAAGGGCAACACTGAAGGCTGACATGGTTATGGGCAGAATTCATGTTGGAGCAAAAACAAAACTTTGTATAATGTGTCTTGGCAGTGGTTACAGTTTATTTGGCAAAGCTAAAAGTGAGAAATATCAGAAAAGTGAAAGTTATCGCCTTATTCAAGTACAGTTTCTGAAGGAAGATCGAACAAAATACACACAAGTTATCATTTTGTTTCCTTACTGTATTTTCAAAGTTTGGAGTTCAGAGAGTTTTCACAGTTTATAGAAACCAAAGTAAACAGATCACTGATATTTTCAATTTAGAACATACATGTTATTTTGTTTGGTAAATTAACTTTGCTTCCATCTGACTTACACTTTACTTTATTTTCTTTTAATTTATATAACTATGTTTAAATGAATATACTTATCCCTAAACAATGCACTCCAGTCCATTCTAGATGGGAAGGGTGTTTTTCAGTCACTTTACTTGTAAAGATTTGCTGTTGTGGGTTGAAATCACTCTCTAAATAATATAAAGTGAAGTCAAACCTTTTTTAGGGAACTGCCAGTACAGATTACTATAAGTAGAACCATAGTACGCTCCAGCCACTCGTAGCTGTTTCAGTAAGGGTGTAAACAACTTCAGAATATTTGGAGAATAAATCACAAGTAAAACACTGACACGTATCTGCTGAAAATCTAAATGTGTTCTAAAAAAAAAAGAAGACAAAAACATTATAGTTCTGGTGGTACTCTATTAAATAAAACTTGTCATAAACTCAAAAGGTCAGTCTCTAATAAAATTCAAAGTCCATCACGATATCTCCCTAAATAAATAAATATATGTTTTATAGTATAATTATCTTCCTATTAAACTAAACTTTGGTGTTTCATTCTCAAACATTGATGTATACTTTTAATGGCGCACTAAGTCATTTAGATTTGGCTTTATTTCAAGGACAACTTGTGCTTATCGACATAAATTTTAGAGTTTAAATGCTTGACATCTGTTTTTTTTTTTATATATATAAATATACAGTAGATTCACTGGGAAACAGAGCTGTTTGCCAATCCCTGGCATTGTTGTTTTATCCCCACTACAGACAAGGGATTTAGGGGCCCTTTAGAAACAGTGATTGACAGCCATGTTAAATTACACACAGCTTCCAGGAGAGGCTTCTTCCCTCGCGATTTGGACTGGCTGTAATTTTTCCTGAATCTGGCGCAAGCATTCCCCTGTTCCCGAGCCCTAATTTAACAGTCCTAAAGCACCCTTGTGCACTCTGCACTGAACAAAAACCAAACGTTGCTAATGCCAAGTTAATTAATAGAACCCCAGCTGCTCAGACAGACATACAGTGCCAAGGAGGAAATATTCTGCTCTGTACGTGTCTGCCGTGACAATAACGCTTTGGTGTCAGTGGGACATGCCCTTATTGGCCCTCTCATCTGCTTTGTTAATTTTGTTTACAGAGCCACTGCTTTCCAAAAAATGCTCTGATTAATTTCACTATCACAGCTCTGGGGGCCCTTAGTTCTGTCAGATCTGAAAAGAAGTTAGCGCTCCACACAAGTGACTTCCTTTTCACTCAACAGCGATTCATCAAGAACTTAATCTAAAGAAATCCAATCAGGTGTTCTTTAGTCTGCAGTGGCAGATTTGTGTATTTATTCTTTGCTCTTTATTCTAATAGTCAACTAATCTAATCAGATCTATTCTATGAGGATTCAAGGTGACTATTGGTGCAAGGTGACATGCAACTTTTAATGGGTCTAACAAGAGCTTTTGTACAACCAATGCCTAACAATGGATTGGAATGACATTTACAACAAATCAGGAGTTACATTTTATTTCATTTACAATTATTGCATGAAATATCGGCACAGACTTATGAGCATTATTTACATAAATTGACATTAACAATTGTAAAGCCACAACAAACCACAACTTGACATGTGTTTTCATTATTTTTGTCAGTTGACACCACAAGACCCAAACATCCACCAGCCATCATAACCATCTACTGATCTGAACTGTTTAATACCTGTTGATCCACTAATCCTATCAATACATGTAAATAATTGGTGTAAA